>PVKC010046702.1:0-11164 GCA_004027635.1 Crocidura indochinensis
GTGGTCCTCCAAGACTCCCAAGGCAATTTCTGAGTGTAGAGCCAGAAGTAATCCTTGAGCACAGCTGGGTGTGATCCAAAAACCAAAAAAGGAGAAAGAAGAAGAAAAAAAAGAAGGAAGAGGAAGAGGAGGAAGGAGGAGGAGGAGGAGAAGAAGAAGAGGAGGAGGAGGAGGAAGAAGAGGAGGAGGAGGAGGAGAAGAAGAAGAAGAAGAAGAAGAAGAAGAAGACCATGATGCCAGATTGTATATATAATACAACTATAAAAATAACGTTTTTCTATAAAGCTTAAAAATAATGGTTTTCTTTTATGTAAAATGTGAAAGAAAAACACCATATTAATATCTTAGTATAAAGACTATCATAGAAAAAGAACATAAGATAATGCAGCAGGTCAAGTGCTTTCCTGCACATTGCAGACCTGAGTTCAGTCCTGGACATCCCATACCATCCCCCTGAGCCTACCCTAGAGAAAGAAGGATAAATAGTCAAGGAACTGACACTACTTTATCAAGTTTTATCACAAAGCAATATAAGTAAAATAATGTGCAGTTCTGGTGACAGAATAGATAAAAGGTTCAATAGGACATTTTAAAGAACCCAGATATAGTTAATGCAAGCATGATAATTTGATCCTTAACAAGGATCAAAAGCAGTACAATAAAAACGATAGTCAACTGAACAAATGGTGCTGAAACAATTAGTCACATGTAAAAATGCTAATTTAAACATAGGCCCTTCACAAAAAGCCACTCAAAATAGATGGTTGGCCTTGATCTAGACATCACTCTAAATATTAACCAAACATAAAATATAAATCTCTGTATTTAGTAATGACTTTTAAAATAAAATGCCAAGGCTATAATGCATGTGAGAAATTACTGGTTAAAAAATAAGAAAAATTAATTTTTGATTAGCTGGGCTTACTTCAATCCTAAAATTTTCTGCTGAGAAAAAAATGAAGAAATGAGAATAAAATAGCTGAAGAAAATATTTGGAAAATATGTAATTAATATAAAATAGTCTTATTGAAACTACCCAAAGAGGAGTCTAAGCAGGTAATACAGCAGATAGTTTGCTTGCTTTACATGTTAAGGACCCTGGTACCAATCCCTGGTACTCCATCTGCTCTCCCAAGTTATCAAAATTATCTCTAAGCACACAGCTAGGTGTAATCTCTGAACACTAAAACAAACAAAATAAGACAAAATAAAGACACTTATAAATCCATAAAAGAAAATAATCAATATAGATATTAAAGGTGTACTGAAATTTGATCAAAGAAGATACACAGGGACCAGAGAGATAGCATAGCAGTAGGGCGTTTGCTTTGCATGCGTATGACCCAGGACAGGCTTGGGTTTGATCTTTGGTATCTCACAGGTCCCCCAAGCCTGCCAGGAGTGATTTCTGAGCTCAGAGCCAGAAGTAATCCTGAGCGCTGCCAAGTATGGCTCTCCCCCAAAAAAGAAGGTACACAATAAAAGTACACACTACTATTGGCTACTAGAGAAATACGATAAGCAAAAAACATGAAGCCTAAACTACAATAATCAAACTTTAAATATTCCTGTTTAGGAGGCTGGATGGGGGAAGGAGTGAACATCGGGGTATTGGTAAAGGGAAGCTGAGACTTGTAGGTGGATTAGAAATTATAAGATTATATACCTAAAAACTCTATTATGAACAACATTGTAAATACCAATGCTTTAATTTTTTTCAAACAGAATGAAAATTAAAATGCTAATGACAAGGGCAGGAAAGTGGCTCAAAAGAATGGAGCCTATGTACTATATGCTGGAGCTATCGCTCAATCCCCGGTAGCACATTATCACCTTAGCATCAATGACTGTAAGGGTCAAACACTAAGTGTTTGACCAGAGTGACTCAAAGCACTGATATCTCTGACCACACAAGCAATAAATACATAGATTTATTTATTAACCAAAATTATATCCCAAAGTCTAAAACGTATCACAAGCTTTTTTATTTAAATGGTAAAGATCCAAAAGACTGATATCATCAAATGCTGGAAAGGATGTGGAGCAATAGAAACTCTCCTTGCTTTAGGGATTGAAAAATGGCACAGTTACTTTTAATATAGTTTCTTACAAAACTAAGAAACAACTTGTTAATTTTTATCTAACAATTAGCTTCCTGAGTATTTCCACAAGTGAGTTATTAGAAAGTGTATATAGATATATCTCTGGAAATGTTGACTTTCAAGTTTGATATATCCATGTCTTTGTCCATAGGATACTAAAATTTGCTAATGATGTAAAAAATACAAGTAAAAAGAATTCTGGCCAATACATGGAAAATATATGATAAAAATTTAATTAACTGGAAATATTTATATTTAAATTTAGCTTAATTTGAAATGTAAATATGATATATATAAAAAACAAACGTGTTCACTGACAAGACTTCTGACATCAAAGCTTCCTATAGCTGATATTTCTGAGGAATTTCTATAAAAGATAACAGAAAATTTTTTCTTTTTCTTCTTTCTTTCTTTCTTTCTTTCTTCTTTCTTTCTTTCTCCTCTTTCTTTTTCTTTCTCTTTTCTCCTCTTTCTTTCTCTTTCTCCTTTCTTTCTTCTTTCTTCTTTCTTTTTCTTTCTTTCTTTCTTCTTTCTTTCTGGTTAAAATGGTGAACACCGGGGCTGGGCGGTGGCGCTGGAGGTAAGGTGCCTGCACTAACCTAGGACAGACCACGGTTCAACCCCCTGTTCCCCATATGGTCCCCCGTGCCTGCCAGGAGTGACTTCTGAGCGAATAGCCAGTAGTAACCCCTGAGCATCACCGGGTGTGACCCCCCCCAAAAAAAAGAAAAAAAAAGAAAATGGTGAACACCATTGTGTGTGTTTGTTTTGTTTTCTTTCTTTCTTTCTCTCTCTCTTCCTTTTTTCTTTCTTTCTTTCTTTCTTTCTTTCTTTCCTTCTTTCCTTTCTTTCTTTCTTTCTTTCTTTCTTTCTTTCTTTCTTTCTTTCTTTCTTTCTTTCTTTCTTTCTTTCTTCCCTCTCTTTTGTTTTTGGGTCACACCCAGCAGCATTCAGTGATTACTCCTGGCTCTGTGCTCACAATTTGATCCTGTCAGGCATCAGGGCCCATGTGGGATGCTAGGATTTGTACTGGATCTGCTGCATGCAAGGCAAGTACCTTACCGATGTGCTAAAAAAATAACAGAAATTATAAGTCATGAACAGAAATAAGCACTTCCAAAGGGAATTCTAGGTGTTAGTTTTATTGCTTTGGTAAAAATCCTTTTGTTTCCTTACTTATTTAACTTTACATAATCTCCTCAGGATCTATCTATTTCGTCCCCAAAATATTAATTGCTCCATTACATATTTTTTAAAGGCAGAGTAATGATTTTTGGTTATATATTATGTATTTTTATAGTGTCATATTTCTTTTGCACCATGAACCAAATATAAAGCACCATTGTTTTAAGGCATATAATGTAAATATTTTTGGGTTCTTTTTTGGAGGGTGGTTGAACGTACCTGGTGATGCACAGGGGTTACTATGCACCCAGAAATAGCTCTTGGCTTGGGAGACCATATGAGACAAGGGGGATCGAATTGCGGTCCATCCTACGCTAGTTGCACTGCTCCAGCCCATAAATTTGTTTTTATTTCACTTCTGAAGCATTGTGAACACCATTGTGTGTGGTCCCACAACTTAAAAAATAATAATAATAATATCAACATTTAATGATGGAGGTGCATATTATATAGCAAATAAAAATTTAAATTATATTTTCAGGTTTTACATTTTTTCTATTCATCAAATTTCACTTATTAATTTCTGAATTGTTCAGTCCAAAATAATTCTCTATATAGAAATGTTTACTATAACTGAAAAATATATCCAGCCTACTAATTTTTCTGTGTAGGAAGCAATATTTTATGATTTTTAAGGTTTTTATTCTATACTCTTTCTGAAATTATAAAATGATGTTTCTATTATAAAATTACAGGAAAATGTGCAAAGCAGATGTAAATATTATGTTATTTAAGGGCTTTGGAAATTATCTTAATATTGTTCATACTTAGCTTTTAACAATGATAACTACAAAGATATTGTTGACCTGGTTATAGGAAGTTGTTATGTTGACAGGGTTATATGTTGCTAAACTATAGCTCAACATGAAAAACTAAAATTTAAGGCACTGAAAACCAGAATTTTATATGACTCTCAGAAGTACTACTGTTGCTGTAACAATTGTGTGAAGATTTTATCCAGAAGATTTAAGTTTAGAAATATGTTTTTATTTTATCACGGAAGAAGATCACATCTCTTCCAAATATGACATTATCTTCTCATCTAAAAATAAATTTCATCTTTAACTTCGGTTAGCCTCCAAAGTCACAAGTGATTTCTTCTCTCACAGAGGACAATTCTTAAATCTACTTAAAATTAGAATAGCATTATTTTCTGTCTGAAGAGATTGTCATCTTTTCTGTCAAATATAAACATTACCTCAATTATCAAGGTTTTGGTGAATTACATTGTAAAGGGTAATATTATCCATGTCTGTTGAAGATAAACAAAATTAAATGGATAGATAGATTAGATAGATATCAACATGGATGTTAAGAGATTGTGGAATTACTTCTCTCAGATCTTTAAAAAAGGCCCAGATACCCATCTGCCTACAATAAAGTAGGTAAAGTTTGCCTGCAGCAAGCAGGATGAAAGAGATAATGTCCACTGATTTTCCTCAGCCGTATTTCCCCTAAGATTTCACTTCATCACTCTCTAACTACATAAGCATCTTAGTTTTCTGATGAAAAATCTGAGTAGTATAGATTTCTGTTTCTGAAATAGTTTCAGAATTGCATCACCCAAAATTTGTAAATCTCAATAGTTCAATAAAATAAAATAAAAATAAATGCTTTATGCTTTCAATACAAAAATAAATTAAAATAATGCAAAATAAGAGGATTTCATTGCAGTATCTGTCAAATGTACATATATATCCTAAGAAATATATCATTTAAAATACTCATTTAAAATTCTAGTGTTGGAAACAATATTTGGCACAAATCAACAAAGACATGGTAAAAATATTAAAACCAAGAAAGTAATGACAGAAACAAATAGGGAGAGAATTTCGTTTGGTATTATCATTTATACTTTTTAGACAGTAAGTTTATAAATTTCAAACTGCTAATACTCTGAAGGAGAAAAACATGGTAATGATATAAGTCAAAGCTTCAGAACTTTAAAAACAGTATTGATTGACATCAACTCATTTTTTATAAAATGATTCTTAATATTTTGTTCCTTAACATAAATGTTAAGTTTTGTTTGATCAAAAATTTATTTACTCTCTTACTTTAAGTGTTTATTTGCTATCATTGCCTCTTGGCAAAAATACTTTTCTGCACATTAACATATATGAAGTTTTAAAGAAAAATGTATCCCTAGCAATGTCACCTATTGGATGTTGAAAGAAATATTTGATAAAAATATTCAATAATGACAATAATATGTAAAATGAAATCATTGTGACCACAGCAGCCTCTTAGTTTCATAGACATATATTCATGTTTTGTAAGGAGAGAGATTAGAAAGATAAAGTCAGACATCATTAAATTACTTGTATGAAATTTACTTGGAATTATTAATTAGTTGGAATCATTAGGATTAAAGTTAAGGCTTCCCAGTATATCAGATTCCTAATATAAAAGAAGACATTTTTTATCCCTACAATAACTAAATGTTCTATTTGTAATTTCTAAGGCAAACAATAGGAAGCATGAAGAGGCTACTTCTCAAAAATACATTCCATCACAAATTGAGAAAGTTTGAGACAAAAATATGTAGAAGACAATTGATATTAACGTTCATTTATTTTTCTAATGCTAAAAAGTGTTCAATGGCTGCATGTAATTGACAATACTTGCAGAAGAACCTTGGATCCATCCCTATGACAGTATTTTGCGAACTTCTCTTGGTATCATTTAGGAGTAATTGTTCAGTGATAGTTTGTCAAATTGTAAGACTTTTCAGTACTTTGTTTAAAATGATGATTTTGAAGAAAGTGCCATCAAACTGTAGACATTTTCAACATCTTACCTCTTTAATATATTTAACATTTCTCAATTCTTAAAGAGCCTGCATGGCACTCATCAGAGCTAATGGAATTAACAACAAAATGGACCTTTAATCATTTCTCTTACATTATAGAAAGGTTCTGATTTTTCAAACTTGATTAGAGCTGTAGCTGAACAAGATATGAAAAAGATATGATTCTCTTAAAACATGCCCACTGCAATAATTTAGTTGGAAATGTATTATAAAATTTTATTCTCTTAGCTATTTTATCTTTCTCATCATTTAAGCATATTATCTAAATCTCTTAAAATATTAAAGGTATTGAAACAATTTACTTACAAAAGTAAAAATATGTATGGAGAAGTAATTTTACATACATTTAATATTTACTTTCTATCTTAGTACTATTGAAAAGTTTGATTTCTAAGCATTGTGTATAAATAGCTTCATTGGTCTGAACTGTGTATAAAACATAAAAGTTACATACATACTTTTAGAAAAATCTTAACATTGTGTGATATACTTTTATAAATCCAAGCTAAGAAAAATATTAATCTATATAAATATACCCTAGGCCACACAGAATGTGTATTCCTTAAAGCAAAACAAGTGGGATTTGGGAATTTTTGTGGATTTCTATTATCCTGATGCCGATTATGTGAGCATGCCTAGTTTCCAAGTAGTTTCTAAAAATCTATCTTCACAGCATTTTTCCATCTAAACAATGCACATTTTACTTCCCAGAAGATATATGTGCTCCTAGCAAGTTACTTTCTACTTACCACTCCAAGCCAGAAGCTTTTTCTAGTCCCAGAATACTTCCAGTCTTGAGTTTTATTCTTCTTATTTGTGATATTATACTACTATCATATTGTGATAGAAATAAATTAAGTAACGAATATAGATTTTAGATATGAACTTAGTGGTTTAGTTTTTTCCATTATCTAACGTTTGGTTTCATGTTTTTAAAAATATGCATACTAAAGAAAAATTATGTCTATGAAGTTTTTCTGCCCATTTCTTAATATTTGGGTATTTGTTTGTTTTTTTTGGTTTTTGGTCACACCCAGCAGTGCTCAGGGGTTACTCCTGGCTCCATTTCCATGCTCAGAAATTGCTCCTGACAGGCACGGGGGACCATATGGGGCACCGGGATTCGAAACGATGACCTTTTGCATGAAAGGCAAACGCCTTACCTCCATGCTATCTCCTGGGCCCCGAGCTGTATATATTCTTTATGTGACTTGGATATCTACTCCTTGTTTAATATGTAAATATCTTCTCCATTTTAGTAGGTATTGTCTCATTTTAAGGATAGTTTTTTTCATTGTATAAAACCATTTTGAGTTGATATGTGTTTTAATTTGATATTTTATTTGTCTTAGCTTACATAAGATTCCCTTACTATTGAAATTCAGTCCTTAAAGACAACCCCCAAGGTCAATCACATGAAGTCTATTACCTGTTTTATCTATGTTTTTATGGTTTTAAATTTGATATGCAATTATTTAATTGTAAATACTAATTAGTAATTTACTTGTTACAAGACTCAGAAAAAGTAATTTTAGTTTCAAATAAAATAAAATTATAACTGTCAATAACCAGAAACAAAGATACGTTTATTTTTTGCATAATGTATTATTACTGTTTATTGCAAGTTTGTTTTTTTAAGATTGAATTTTACTTTATATAACATTAACTTCTATATATAACTTCTGTCTTAAACTCTTTCCAGAAATGCAGGTTTAATTGAAAATTTATTTTCCATCTACTTCAAATTCTGTAATTCTAGTAACTTCCATAGTGTTGCCATTCAAAAGGCACTGAGATGCATAAAAGCAAAACTAAATATATAGTATTTGATATGTTTAAATATAAAGACTCAAGGGTAAGATTTGAGGAAAAAAGAAAAAGGCTATTGTTTCTTTAGCTATTTCACAGTGCTTAGTAGCATGATGCCCTGTAAAATAAATCCTCATATTGTTAAATCACCCCCCCAGGCTGTATTTCTAGCCCCAGGCAAATGGGTCTGAGGATGGGTAGCTGTGAAGAATTAATAAAACAAGCCAGTTAGAAGAGTCATGGAGTCAGTTTACATTTTGCCTCATATTTTCTCTGCATTCCAAACCAAAATGACCTTTCTTTATTCCCTCAGTACAAATTCATCTAGATAGGGGAGGGTAAAGTGAGATCCAGGGGGACTTTTACATATCAAATAAATAGATTTAAAGGAAAGAGGAAGTTGAGGAAACACCTTTGATTTGAGTTAATAACTGGATGTCATCTTACAATGTCCTAACTGCTCTCTGCTCTATATATAAATACTTTTTTATTTAGCATATTTTTTTTTTTTTGGTTTTTGGGCCACACCCGGCGACGCTCAGGGGTTACTCCTGGCTATTGGCTCAGAAGTCGCTCCTGGCAGGCACGGGGGACCATATGGGGAACCAGGGGATCGAACCGCGGTCCGTCCTAGGTTAGCGCAGGCACCTTATCTCCAGCACCACCGCCCGGCCCCCTATTTAGCATATTTTTAAATCCAATTCAAATAAATCATGCTTTGCAAACTTTGTTATCATTCCTTCCTAAAGCTGTGATTTCTAAACAGCACTTTTTATAGCTTTGTATATGTACTAGGAAGTACCACTAATGTCAAGAAATGCAAACAAAATTAAATTTAAATCTCTATTATCATAAACATTTGCCAAATAGCACATTTAGAGAGGGAAGTACTATATTTTCAAAAACCCAAACAAGCAATAAAATATGGAACAACTTCAAATATTAGGAAATATTTGTTTTTTAAATATAAGCACATTCTCTTCATTATTTATATAGTGGTAGAGATATTTGTCAATAATCACAAAGAATGTGAGGATAAAGTTTTTGAGAAATGTACTAATTAAGTAATGTCCTTATTTTTTGACACACTATTTTACATAACCTCAACTAACTTTACATTCTTAATCATTTGCGTGCTTCCTTCTCAAAAACAAGAAATAATAAATATCCAAGTAGAAATTTTTAATACCCTATACAATCATAATTTGGATGATAGAAAATTTTGAGTAGAATAAAATTCGCTACTAATAAAAGGTAAAAGGCAGCCACTAAGTAAGACTCCTATTACATTTTCCTACTATTAATGATAAACTATCTGTAGTAATAAGTTGGTAAGATCTGACAAATTTCAAATTTGTCTTATAAACATTTGATTTATTCTGAGCTTGATAGCATCACTCAATTCTTTTATGTTTTATTTATGTGGTAGACAATCATTATTGACAATTATTACCTACTAATTCCAGATCTGTTGACTTAAAAACTCCTTTCATTTACTTAAGTTAACTTGACTTTATTTACACAAAAGACCTATGAAGACCAAATACAACCACATTCTCAAACCCTGGAAGATTTGAAGAGGTAGTCTTTGTGACATAATTGAAGGGAAAAAGAAAATTTTCAGCATCTAGTTTCTTAAGTCTAAGAAGAAAGAGAAAAGAGAGAGAAGAGAAGAGAAACATTTTGAAAGAAATATTCTTTCTTAAATCTCATTTTTGAAATATTCTTCTTTAAATCTTAAATAATTTTCAATGAATATTCAATACTTTTAAATTTTATTAAGTCTTTAAAATATTAGTTTAGCCTGATGGATTTCTTTTGCTCTGTGCAATTTTGTCTATTTCTTTAATCCTCCAACTAAAATTATTCTAACAAAAATTCTAACCACAAAATTCATTACTATTACAGTCACAACATAAAATTCTACAAAATTCTACAAATACATACCTTGGCAATCTCAACTCTTAACTTCAGAGTATCACATTTAAACTATTAAAATTTAATCTGAAAATCATTCTAAATATGAGATTTTACTTTTACCTTAGAAATAATTTTTGGAATGTCAACTCCCAAATGTGCTCAGAATTTACTCTTATATCTGTGCTGAGGGTTCATTTCTGGTGGTGCTCAGGAGTCCTTATGAGATACCAAAGATCAATCCCATGAAGGCTGCAGACAAGACAAGTAAGTCCCCTACTATGTCTCTGACCCTCAAACTTAATATTCATATTTATCCTGTCTTCCAATGATTCTTAATTTCTTTTGAATATATTTTCTATCATAGAAGCCTTTATTCCCCATCTGAGAAATTAGTTGATTTAGGGGGGGGGTAGAGAAGAGGGAGTTTTAATTTAGAAAAATAAGAGTATAAATTATCAGTGTTTCTTTACCCCAGATGTATATTGCCATACCCTTGAAATTACAAAATTATTCATGAATAATACATCACCCCTAATATTTTGACATACTCTTTTTGTATCTTTTCTGTATCAGACCCTATTCAGAATGTTGAGAGTTCAGGTATGGTCCCTGTTCTCACAGAGCTTTTAGTCTTTGGATGGAAATAATGGATGATAAATTATTTAGAGTAATAAACACTATGACAGAAAATAACAGGTAGTTTTTTATGCACAAATAAGCTATTTAAATCAAATTTAGATGGTTAGGAGAGATCTATAGGAAGCGATGTCTGGTAATCTAGAGAGAATACAGAAAGTAGGAACTTGCCTTACACGTTGCTGACTAGAGTTTATCCCTAGCATCCCATATGGTGCTCCAAGCTCCACCACGTGTAAGATCCTAAGCACTACCAGATTTTCCCCCAACAAAAATTATAGTGACTAGCTCTCTAAATCTAGGGACATATGCAAAGCATGTTTAGAGCTGAAACTGAAAAGAAATTTCAGATTATCATAATTTTCAGAAGGGAGAATGATCAAATATTCTAATGTGGGTCAAAAGTGTCAATTATGGACTCCTTGGGTCGTAACTTCAGTCAACAAGATGGCAGATTGAAATGGAGACAGAGAAACATTATACAGTATGTCAGTGGAAGAGAAGAGGATTTTTTCTATTTGAAAAGCTTCTAATTTTTTTTTTTGCTTTGTTTTATTGTTGGTCAGAAATATCCATGCTGGGCCCGGGAGATAGCATGGAGGTAAGGCGATTACCTTTCATGTAAAAGGTCATCGTTTTCGAATCCCGGTGCCCCATATGGTCCCCCGTGCCTGCCAGGAGCAATTTCTGAGCATGGAGC
>PVKC010046703.1:0-11186 GCA_004027635.1 Crocidura indochinensis
TTTAACCAGGCATGGCTCTGAAGACAGTTACAGACATTAGCAAATTTTCCACGAGAGAGAGTGGGAGAAGACCATCCTGGTGTGGGGGGATCTCAGTCCCCTGGACTAAGTGTTCAGCCCAGGGGATCTCTGGCTAGCTGTCCTGCCCAGAGCCCCCAACATACCAGTGGAAGACACCCAGAAGTCCTGAGCTTTCTAGTCTTAAGTTGTTAGACCTGACGTTCATAGGATGGGTCTGAGCTTTTAAATAATTGAATTAAGTAAAGGTAAATGATTATCTTAGATATAGATTAGGGGAGAGAGAAAAAGAGAAAGGGGGGAGGGAGAGAGAGAACAAAAGATAAGAAAGAAGAGAAAAATAAGTAAATATAGTAAAATAAGTTAATAAAAAATTTGGCCAGAGCTTAGGTGTTCAAAGTTTTCCCAATTTCTAGGCACTTTACCACTGATGAGGGTGGGCCTTAAAGCAAGGCAAAAATCTTAAACTCTGTTTCTTCAGCAGTAAAATGAGAAATTCTTTTTTTTTTTTTTTTTTTTTTTTTTGGTTTTTGGGTCACACCCGGCAGTGCTCAGGGGTTACTCCTGGCTCCATGCTCAGAAATTGCTCCTGGCAGGCACGGGGGACCATACGGGGCATCGGGATTTGAACCGATGACCTTTTCCATGAAAGGTAAACGCCTTACCTCCATGCTATCTCCCAGGCCCCAAAATGAGAAATTCTTAAGGAAGAGTTTGATCTAGTATTTTTGAAAAAATGGTAATGGCGTCAATTCCACTAGACACAGTTCATAATAAATTCTGGGGCAGGAGTGATAGCATAGTGGGTAAGGCATTTATCTTGAATAAAGCTGACCCAAGTTTCATCCTTGGCATCCTATAATCCCCCTCAAGCCTGCCAGGAGTTATTTCTGAGCTCAGAGTCAGGAGTGTGGGGTTCCAGGTGTGACCCCCAAAATAAACTAAAAGAGACAAATGACACAGTTGTAGCCTTATTTATTTATTTATTTTTTTTGGTGAGGGCATACCTGGCAGCATTCAGAAATTAGTCCTGGTAGGCCCTAACGGCCATATAGTAAGCAGGATATCAAAATGCATGCACGGCAAAAACTCTACCTGATGAGCTATAGCTCCAGTCTCCAATGTTTGTTGTTTTAAAAGGGCATATGGGGAGTGGAGCAGTAACACAAGCGATTTGGTGTTTGCCTTGCTACACGATAACCTAGGGGTCCCATATGGTCGCCCAAGCCAGGAGCAATTTCTGAATGCATAGCCAGGAATAACCCCTGAGCGTCAAGAGTGTGGCCCAAAAACCAAAAAATAAAAAAATAAAAGGACATACAATTGTTGAAGTGCCTAGAAATTGGAAACATCCCCCCATCATGTGCTGGCCTCATTTTTTTAAGCTTTCTGACCCATCTCATAAAGTCAGACCTACAACTACAACCCAATGTTGTATAGATCTCCAATGTCTTACTATAAGTGTACGTGAGTGTGCATGTGGTGGACTCCTCTATGTTTGTCTAATCTGTATTGTAAACAATTCCTTCCTAAATTGTATATAGTCCTTGTTATATATTATCCCTCCTTCCTTCCTCCAGTTCACCACCTTACAAAACTCCTTCTTTCCTCTCACCCCCTCAATTCTGATCTGTTATCTCTCCCTATATAATCCTCTTTATCTTCAACTCTTAACTCATCAGGACCCAACTGTCCCTCTGCCCCAGTTAGCTGCCACCTTGCTCCAAACGCAAAAGGACAAATCTCAGGCCCCCATCTCTCACTCCAGCAAGAAGCTGCAGTCACCTCTCCCGCTGACTCATTCTATGTGGCCCTTTTATTCCACCTTCCCTCAATGTGGACAGAATTCAGCTCCAGAGGGACCCCCAGTTTGAGAACACTACCTGATCCCTGACTGCACAAACCATCTCTAAGGCTCCACAAGACCACAGTGCGGGATGAAAATGGGCCTTGATGGGCCCTGGATTCTATCATCTTCTCAGACTTTCTCAAAAGAGGTAGTCTTAAAGGGGAAATCTATATTTTTTCTTTGATGGCTTTGTAGATGCATTTCCTTAATAGTTATAATTCTTCATGTTTATTTCCATGTTTCCCTATGTAGAGACAGTTTCCCCCACTTCCTCACTTTTTTGGGGGGGAGGGGATCTGCTTAGTAGGAAATTTTAGTAGAAAAGTCTTGCTTTGAGTTCAGGTCAAAACCAGGTCATAGAGACTGTCTAGCTTGTTTAACCCCCAAATACACTAGTAATATAATATGGCATTTTTCTTTTTTGCATGGGCACACTAACATGGAGAAATCTTGTGTATAGAAAGAAGTTCTTATCTAATAGGTATAAAGTCTCATAAATTTTATAGTGCAGGGGTGCCTTCCACCTTGAACATTTGTCATAGGGACTTGACTTAGGCCTCAATTGATCAGACATTGACAGTCCAAACCCAAACTCTGGGGATCCCAAATTTAGAACTGGCACAGTTTCCTACATCAGCACTAGGAATCAAATTCCCCCCAGGGTAAGCCCTAATGCCAAACTAGCACCCTATTGCTCCATATTACACCCTAATACTAGGAAACAGCAACAACTTGATCTAAGGGCAGGTTGCCCTACCTCGCCACCAAATAGTGAGATGAAACCAGAAGATGTTTGATGATACCCAAGCTTCATCCTAGGATCTGTGCAACAACCAAGATCTCTAATTACAGAAGACTAACTATGACAACAGCAACTGAGCAGAACTTTTCCTGGGACCATAAAAAAAAGAAGTTAGGTTGGACAACTAACATGCCAGGAGTCTGTAGTTGGTCTTATGACAATATGTTTCATGGGTAGAGATATCCTGTATCTCTTAGGCCAGGGAATTTCCCTTTCTAATTTTCCCAACATTTACTGTGCCTCTGCAATAAAAAATATTTGCCACATCTGCATTCCCTTTTTAAATTTCATCTATATCTTCTTTTTTTTTGGGTTTTTTTTTTTTTGGTTTTTTTTTGGGGGGGGGCACTCCTGGCGATGCTCAGGGGTTACTCCTGGATATCTGCTCAGAAATCGCTCCTGGCAGGCACGGGGGACCGTATGGGACACCGGGATTCGAACCAACCACCTTAGGTTCTGGATCAGCTGCTTGCAAGGCAAACACGCTGTGCTATCTCTCCGGGCCCTCATCTATATCTTCTATATAGAGATATATAGATGCTTTTTTTCATAGAATCATAGAACATGAATCATTTTGTTCTGTCTCATATTTCTTTCTTCCTACAAGTTGAGAAAAGAAAAAAAGTGGATAGGACCCAGGGGTCAAGTGGTTTCATGTGCATTAAGTGAGAAAAAAAAGTCAGATTTAAATATCCAAACCAAAGTCAATGACAATAGAATCAAGAGACACAAACTATAGCAAGCTAAACACAAAATGGACCAGTTACACTAGTAGGCCAGGGGGCTAAGATTGCAAGCTAGAAATTATAATGGAGGGAAGTCAACACTGGTGATAGGAATAGCCCCTAATCACTGTCACTGTATGCCTGAAATACAACTCTAAAATACTTGTAATTGACAATTGGTCTCAATAAAAAATGTTTAAGTAAAATAAAATAAATAAATAAAAGGACATAATTTTAAACCATTTTAGGTTCTCAAAAACAATGTTATATATATTTTTGGTATTCTTAACAAACAATGAGAATAGGAACTAAGACACTTGAAGAGAAGTATAGAATAACAAATTCAGACTATAATGAAAGTAAGTAGATTATTATAATTACATCTTCTCCAATTCTATTGTATTCATTTATGAAAAAATGCTTTCACATGATACTATTTCCTTTTCTTGTTAATATATTTGTCATGTGGGAACATATCAGCATTTTAATAATTTAGTTATTTAAAATTTTGTATTATTCTGTTCCTTGATCACCCTTCTACCTTACCTCTTCTCTGCTAGTTATAAGAAAGAACTGAGTATAAGAATTGTCAGCAAATCAAGTTACAGAGTGTTGGAAAGGTTATTGTGCCAGGAACTGTTATTATCTTTCTGACAAAAATTATAACAAGTACAGGAAAAGGTGCAACCAGAATTCATTAATAACCTACCACTCAGAAACAGAGAATACTAGCCTGCAAATTTTAGAAACAACACAAATGGTTGATATTCAACGAAATGCCATAATTCATGTTCAGAATTGATTTCCTACCTTTTTTTGCTGAGACTGTCAATAAATGAAATGGCTATTTAATTCAGCAGTGGTTGGTGTAATGGCATGCACATCAACCAAGAAATTAAAAGATGCTTCACCATTCACCACCATTATAAATATCTTCTTGTGGTCTTAATATAAAGCAGCCCATTATACCTTGAAATTCAGCTCAGTGAAGATGCATGTCATGCCTGGAGTATTTTATAATAGTATATTCTCACCTGTATACTTACCCAAAGTCTATCTAGTAATACATGTGCACACGTGCACACCCATCACAAACATGGACAGCGGTACACATTTCATTGCATCAACTTTGATGAATGTTTCTCTTTCAACCACTTGTCTATAATTTATGGAAAAGTGAGAAAATTATTTAAAATATACAAGTTAGGCCTCACAATTCTTACCACAGGCTGTGTTCTTTACACTGACTCTATAGAAAGAGGAGGTATAATAAATGCACCCCATATACACCTCAACACAGGCCCTTTGCCTGGTCTGTATTGTGAGTTGGGGGACAAAAAATAAAATAAAATATACAAGTTAACACTAATTGTAAAATAAGGGTTCATATTCTAAATTGCAAAAAAATTGCATCAAAAAAGATTTACCACTATCCATCATAAAACATAAATAATTTACATATTCTATCATTTAGGCATCATGGAAATTTTAAGATGCCTTTAATACTATAACTTGCCTTTTAAATGCAGGAGGGGGGTCAGAGAATTAGTATAGAGGTAAAGTAATTGCCTTGTCATAGTTTGTTCCCCAGAACCACATGGTCCACTAGGCACTACCAGAAGCAATACCTACCATGGAGTATGAGAGTATTTCTTGTGCTTTCAAGATGGGACCCCATGCCCCATACCAATTTATTAAATAAACATAAGAAAATCAAAGGTGCATTGGACAATTAATTTTTCCGAGGTCATTTTCTAATAATACAAAGAAACCCAACCCAGACCTTAATCTGAAAACTCTTGATCTAAACTACTATGCCCAACATAATGACTATAGTTCTTGGAATATAACCAAACAAAACTGAAATGTATTTGGAATGCAAAATATAGAGTGCTTAGGACTGAAGAGATAGTAAACAGGCATAAAGTACAATTTCTCTGTTCCTCAGGGGACTCGGTCCTCATCGATAGATATGGTTCCCTCAAGCCTGGCTAGGAGCGATCACTGACAACGGGGCTAAAAGTAAATGCTGAGCACATCTGGTCAAAAGACAAAAGAGGGAGAAAAAGAGATAGAGAATAAAATAAATTACATGCTGAAATGAGAGAAATTCTATCTATATTGCACTAAATTAAAAATAGTAAAGTGTGGGGTGGATGGTTCAACTGCTAGAGCACACACATAGCATATGAAAATTTTGAGCTCAATTCCCAGTACTGTCTGCCTCTAGCCCTGGCACTAAGTGTAGTGCTCATGGCCACTATATATTGTATTACCAGGTCCAAGCTGGGAATTCTCAGACACACACAGCCAGGCTAAGCAGGCTGAGCATCAGTGGGAGTGACCAAAGGCATTTCTCCACCCCCAGTACCAGAACCATTATGTCTGGCTAACTTAAAAGAAATATTTTTTGCCACTCCTAGCAGTGCTCAGGGTTTACTCCTAGATATATGCTCAGAGATAGACTCCTGGTAGATTCAGGGGATTCTAAGGCTTGCTTGGGATCAAGCTCAAGTCAGCCACAAGCAAAGCAAGTGACCTCCCCAAGCAAAGCAAGTGACCTCAACAGCAATATTATCACTGTCACCTAAAAGAGAACTTTTTAATTAGAAAATAAGGGCTGGAGAGGTATGAGCACATGTTTTGGAAATGAGAGGTCTCAGTTTAATGGCTGGCACTAAGTGGTGCCCCTGAGCACCACTGGTAGGACTTCCAAAAAAGTAAAACAAAATAAAAATATTATTAAAGGGGGGACGGAGAGATAGCATGGAGGTAAGGCGCTTACCTTGCATGCAGAAGGACGGTGGTTCGAATCCCGGCATTCCATATGGTACCCCAAGCCTGCCAGGAGCAATTTCTGAGCGTTGAGCCTGAGCACTGCTGGATGTGATCCCAAAACAAACAAACAAACAAAAAGCAAAAAAAAAAAAAGTATATTATTAAAGTCCTTTTAAAATTATAATGTAGACTTTAAACTTTTTAAAATTATATATATATCATTCACAATATACTTCTACTGATAGTGCTGATTTAAAACACTAGATGTAGCATCTTAACTATATGTTATGCATATTTATGTATTTCTTAATCTAGAAAGAAGTAGAAAAGAATTGAAAAATTGCTAGATGCCCAAGATGAAGGTGCCAGAAATTTTTTCTGATGACAACTTCTCCTGATTTTCAAATGACTTCTTTCTCTATGTCTTCATATTTCAGAAAGAAAGCTTTCGGGTTCTTTCTCTTCGAGTAAGAGCATCAGCTATATTGGATTAGAGCTTTTTAAATGTTAGTAACTCACCAAAGCACCATCTCCAAATATCACATTGCTCTTAATTTTTTTTCTTATGAAATTGGGGGTGGAGAAAGGACCCATGCATTTAATCCATAATGAGTGGCTATTTCTGGATAATTGAATTCAAGGTACTTTTTATTTTTACCTTATATTATCCTGATAATTTCATTTAATGTCAGAATTTTTTATTTTCAAAGCAAAGCATCCCATCTTGCAATTCAAATGTTTACAATATTATTGTAGGAGAATAAAATCATTCTTGTGAGACCGCTCATATTTTTATTGTATAAATTTTATTGTATAATTTTATGATAAAGCTTTTAAAATCTTGTCAATTAGGGACTTATTTCTTATAAAGTATTCTATTGCTTCATAAACATGTTTATGATGTGTAACTTCTGAATGGTATATTTGTCCCTTATATATTGGAAACTGGCAAGACCAGATTAACACAACACAAAGGTAGTGATGCTTCCTCTGTCCCCTGGGAAACTCCAAACATCCTATGAATCTAGTATCTGAAAACATAAAGAAACAGAAAGGATGACTAAGATCAGAGCAAGTTGTGGAGTCAAGACAAATTCAATGCCAGTGCAAGGAAAGACATACAAACTGAGTGACCTTGCTTGTCCTTCAGGTATTTGAGACATTTATTTCTTTGTACTAAAAAAATGTAAATACAAAAATGGATACTTTTCTGTAAGAATGAGTCTAATATATTATTTTTATGAAAACCCATAAAAATTTCAAGCTTACTTATTAACCCATTATCAAATGACCAGGAAAGTCACAGAAGACACATAAAAAAGTCACCAAAACCCACGTAAAAAGGTTTTAGAATGATGGAAAATTAATTGAAAGAGATTTCTTAGGAGTATATTATTCTGAACAGACATACACCTGCCTTTCTACCCCATATCTGCTTGCTATTGAAAACTGAAGTTAAAATTCCCTTGGACTATAATTATAGTTACAATAGCAACCTTTTGTGCTTGCTCATTTGACTCCTATTATAATTTCCAATAAAATAGAAATATCAAGGTAATTCAAATTCATAGCCTAAATCATATCTATAGTGACAAAGTATAGGATAAAATTCATTATCCTGATAAATTGATGAACATGGGCAGTCATTTTGAATAATTCAAGTTAAAGGAACTTTTTTTCCCCCCTCTCAATGACTGGATATTTTTGGCCTGATTTATCCACATAATTGCCTTAGCTTTCCATTTCATTTTGCCCATGTCAACACAACAAAGTCTCCGTACTTGATTTTGAAAGCTTCACTATTTCATGTCACGTTAGCAAGAGAGACGTGCATAGCAAATTCTGGATGGGTTCTTGTGACAAATGACTTCTATGGTTTGCACGTGTCTCTTCAATGACAGCTGCTAGGAAGAAACATCACCTCCCAGCTGCACAACTTGATCCTTCTCTCCCTTGTGAATTAGGAGGAATTGAATGTTTGGCTTTAAAGTGGCACTTCGCACTCCTCTCATTGAATATCACAATTGTGCCGGGGACGAAAGGAAACAAAAAAACCCATCATTGGCAACTGATGGGAGAAAAAATAGTCTTCTCATTACAGAGATAATAAGCAGGATGTTCCCCCTGCAGTCTTTCTTCTTAATTCTCCTTATTGTATTTTATTAAATGATGCAGTTTGAAATTACGACTTTGGCAACCTTCATGCACACTCTGCATAAACAAGCAAAACAGAAACACAGTTCAAGGAGCAAGTAAAAATTCCTCCCCAACACCATCTGCTTTCTTTTTGTTATGAAACTTCAATTCATCAGCAAAACTCCAAAGAAAATATTTATAGCAGAAGTATAAGCCTGCATTCTAAAGCTGGTTCAAGCCAGGGCTAATGGGACATTAGAAAACTTTGTCCACTCTGTTACTTACTAGCTCATCTAGAACTAAGCATTCCATTTATTCATTCAATCTTTTGTTCTCTGCTCACATATACAACAAGTAAAATATTAAGACCCTCAATGTTCCAGGAACTTTGGTATGTTTCTGTTTCCATAACATTAATAATAATAATAATAATAATAATAATAATAATATTTCAGGGGCCCGGGAGATAGCATGGAGGTAAGGCATTTGCCTTTCATGCAAAAGGTCATCAGTTCGAATCCCGGTGCCCCATTTGGTCCTTCGTGCCTGCCAGGAGCAATTTCTGAGCATGGAGCCAGGAGTAACCCCTGAGCACTGCCGGGTGTGACCCAAAAACCAAAATAATAATAATAATAATAATAATAATAATAATAATAATAATAATATTTCAGTCATTACTACCTTGCAAGGTAGTAAAATATGATGTATACCATAAAATAGACATATGTCTGTTTATGTTTAGTTTTTATCAATAAACCTCTAGATAAAAATGTAAATATATTTAGATTTTTTGCAAAGATAATTTATTATTGACAAGTATAACCAAAAAAACCTAAAATATGTACAAATTAGAAGGCAGTGGGGAATGAAACTTTGGATTGGTGAAATGGCAATCTGGCTTATCCATTGAGAAAATGTTTCGTAACATAATCTTGAGGTAGTAGTCAATGCCACATATGCTTTCACTGACTTTATTGTGATTTTAAGAAAGGAAAAAGGCTTTTGAGCTTCTAAGTCTATCTTTAACTTGGAAGTATTCAGTTTTCTGAACTATTCCCAATTCCTCTATCTTCTTTGTAGTAGCCAGGGTTTTCTCGAGTTTCTTTCTTTCTTGTGGTCTTTTTCAAACACCTCCAATATTCACTTTCAAAACTTTCCCCAAAATCATTGGGAAGCATATGGTATGACTTCCATATTAGTCTTGCTATTTTCTCTTTATATTTATCATAAATAGTGGCAGTCCTGCCTTCTTTCTGTAGTTTTTCTCCAAAATCTGTTAGCAATCAAAAAACTGAAATTGAAACAATTATTTGTTATTCATAATATTTTTACCAATGGTAACTGAAAAGTTGTTAATGCAGTCATTCCTTACATTTTTATATTTTTGTTTGATTTGGGGACTGCACCTGGTGGTGCTCAGAGCTTACACCTGGTTCTGCTTTCAGGGGATCTCCTGATGAATGTATGTAGAACTGTGTGTAGCATCAAGCATTGAACCTAAATTGGTAGAGTGCACGGCAAGCTCTTTACCTGTTTGTTGTTCTTATCATTTGGATCCCTATTCCTTACATTTTTTGAGTTTTGTTTTTGGAAAACCACATCTAGTATTTCTCAGGTTCTGTGCTCAGGGCTCACTCCTGGTGGGCCTCAAGGGACCTATGAGGTGCCAGGAATCAAACCAAGGACCACTGCATACAAAGCAAAAAAAAATCCTACTAACTGAACTATTCCTCTGGCCTTTTTTTCCTTAAATTCTTAACTTGAATGAGGAAAATTAAGAGAAAAGTTAGTTTAGAAAGTATCATAAACTAATTGATATGCTTAGTCTCATAAGCATATTTCTAGTCATAAATCAATTTCTTTTTTTTTTGTCCCCTAAATTCCCAATACAGACCAGGCAATGGTCTGGGTTGAGGTGTATATGGGGTGAATTTACTGTACCTCCTCTTTCTATACAGTCAGTGTGAAGAACACAGCCTGTGATAAGAATTGGGAGGCCTTATTTTTTTTCTTTCCTTTTCTTTTTTTTAAATTATTTTTTTAACTTTTTTTTCACCCCCCTTCATCAGTGCAAGTTCCCCACCACCAATGTCCCAAATCTCCCTCCCTCCCAACCCACCCCCACCTGTACTCCATACAGGCTTTCCAGTTCCCTGATTCGTGAATATGATTAAGATAATTCTCTGTGTGGTTATTTCTATAACTGCACTCACCACTCATTATGGTGAGCTTCATGAAGTGAGCTGGAAGTCCCAGCCCTCCTCCCATTATCTCTGAGGATTGGTTCAAAGATGACTTACATTTTTCTCAGAACCCATAGATGAGTGAGACTATTCTACGTCTCTCTCTCTCCCTCTGACTTATTTCACTCAGCATGGTAGATTCCATGTACATCCATGTATATGAAAATTTCATAACCTCATCTCTCCTGACAGCTGCATAATATTCCATTGTATATATGTACCACAGTTTCTTTAGACATTCGTCTGTTGAAGGGCATCTTGGTTGTTTCCAGAGCCTGGCTATCGTGAATAGTGCTGCAATAAATATAGGTGTAAGGAAGGGGTTTTTGTATTGAACTTTTGTGTTCTTAGGGTATATTCCTAGGAGTGGAATAGCTGGGTCGAATGGGAGTTCAATTTCCAGATTTTGGAGGAACCTCCATATTGCTTTCCATAGAGGTTGGACTAAACAGCATTCCCACCAGCAATGGATAAGAGTTCCTTTCTCTCCACATCCCCGCCAGCACTGATTATTCTCATTCTTTGAGATGTAGGCCATTCTCTGTGGTGTGAGGTGGTATCTCATCGTTGTTTTGATTTGCATCTCCCTGATGATTAGTGACGAGGAGCATTTTTTCATGTGCCTTTTGGCCATT
>PVKC010046704.1:0-11195 GCA_004027635.1 Crocidura indochinensis
AAGTTATATATGTAATACAAGGTCTTTTATTGAAGAATATTTTAAGACAGAAAGATTGCAATATTAAGCAAAGATAGTGGGAACAAATAGTCCTAAAATGACATAAAATTTATGAGAATCTGATAGTCCTGAATGCCTAAATAGTATCTTCTTTCATTTCCTATGACAGGTGTTTAAGAAATTAAATTGCTAGAATCCACATTAAATGATAGAATTTGGATTTTTGATAATATCCAGGTACAGAGTCATGTATCAGTTTGAGACTTGTAACTATTCCTTTTGTAATTTGAGGCTCCAGGAAAACCACACATGAGTGACTCAATAAATCTGAGACTTAGAATTATTACACCTGCCTGCTCTTTCCAGTCCCTTATAGTAGGATTTAACAGTAAAGTGAACAAGGAGTTTGCACTTAACAGGGTCATTTTGAGACAGAGAATTGGTCTCTAAATTCAAAGGTACAAAAGGGATAAAAAGATTCAATGAGATGGGCAGATGCTATTTTGATCCTAGGAAAGAATTATGGAAACCTAGTCTATAATCATTGCAGTCAAAATGACATGTAGGTCTTTAAGTGTTAAAGCATGATAAAAAAAAATGTTTTATTTCTTGTTGCCTCCCATTTCACATTGTTCTTCGCCATTTCATTTTAGCTAAAAATATAAGGACTTAACTTTCAATGTCAAGTATTACTGAAAAAGGTGTCTTGTCTGTCTGATGATTTAAAGACCTATTCTTGAGTTTCTTGGGAGAAACATTTCAGGACTCCTCAAACTGTAACCATGAAGGTTGATAGTGCTGTAGGCAGATAGATTGGAGGAATTCCTGCAAGGAGTTTCAGAGGAAATAATAAAATTAAGAAACAAATTTATTGCCCTGAAGTAACCCAAATGAAAGAACATTCGCTTTGAGATGCAACTCCTAAGCACTATTGGGACAAAGAAACTCTATGCTGGAAACTACAGGTCACTTAGAATCTTTTCACAAAAAACATTCTATTTATTTTTGTTGTTGTTTTGTTTTGTTTTCTACCCTCTCACTCTCATCTCCACCAAAAGCCTGTGCTTTCTCTTGAACACTTATTTCTCTTTTGTATTATTTCCTTCATTTCTCTCTCTCATTGCCTCTGTTTCTCTGTCTATTTCTCTCTGTCCCTGTATCTCTATCCTCCATCACATGTCTCTAAATAATATGTTTAAATAAAACTATTTTAATTCTATTTCATCTCCACCTGAAATTATTTTCTAGATAGGAGGGTAATTTTCCTGGATCCCTTAGGACTGGCTTTCCTTTTCCTGCAAAGATCAATTCTTCCTCTTTGAACTGAATCCACAGGCTCCTGAGAACTCCGATGAAAGGACCATTTTCTGCACCAGACAAAAAGAACTAATGAACTTCAGGTATGGCCGAGAGCTGTGTCCTGAAACAGATGGGTGGAACTGTAATAACAATTCCTGAACATAGGTGCTTGTAACAACCTTGACCAGTACAAATCCACACTAGTATTTCCTCAATGGCTGAGGTGATTCAATCATAATCACAAGCATTCTTTTTTCTTAGTAAACTCCCTAGACTCCCACTTCACTTCCTCAGGGGTTGGTCCTCTGAGGCACATTGGTTTACATGCAAACCTAAAATGAGAATAAATTGTCTTTATTTTTGGAACTAAACTTTGGGAAAAGGTCTGTTATCCTTGAGTAATATTGATCTTTACTTGTTTCACTCTTAATCATAAAGAATTTCTTTTTTTTTTTTTTTTTTTCTGTTTTTGGGTCACACCCGGCAGTGCTCAGGGGTTATTCCTGACTCCATGCTCAGAAATTGCTCCTGGCAGGCACAGGGGACCATATGGGGCACCGGGATTCGAACCGATGACCTTTTGTGTGAAAGGCAAACGCCTTACCTCCATGCTATCTCCTGGGCCCCAATCATAAGGAATTTCTAACATATACTTAACACATTATAAAGAAAGAAAAAAATCACTGGTTTGACCTAAAGGGTAAAGACTGAATAATAGAATATTTTTGATTCTAGAATGACAGTTGTTCATAGGGGACACTCCTAACTGCTTAGGAATCATTCCTGGTGGGCTTGGAAGTCTAGATGGGGGCTTGGAAGACTATATGGCTGTCACTTACAAGGCAAACACCATACCCACTGTAGTAACATATCACTCCAGGCTCTCCAGGCTCTTTTCTATATACTTTTGACTAAATATTTATCAGTACATATCACTACTTAAATATTAAATAATTTAATTAAATACATGTATTGTATATTATATCTGATACATAATGATCGGATATTATTGACATACTCTCTTAAGTTGGAATCTATATAATTAAATAGAAAAGTACATCAAAATCACATCAGGATTCTCAAACAATATAAATCACTAAAGTAAAATATTTTCCATGTGTTAAGTACAAAGTAAATGCTTCAAATAATACCTGGACTTTGTAGTTTTCTTTAAATGTGCATGAAATAAAACAATATTTTGTTAGATAAGCACTTAGTAAAGTGATCCTGAGAAAAAATAATATTTTACTAGACATGTACATATCACAAAGTTTCATTTAAGCATAACTTTGCTGTATGCAGCAAATAACAGAAAAATGTCTATAGAATAGATAACTGAGAAGTTAACATGACTAATAGCTAATAATTACTGAGGTTATATTCTATATAAAGTACACGAATGTGCTTCGCTATTATATTTTATATGCCATATAAGGTTCTTTTCTAGAAAAGGGAATGTACCTACACTCATTTTACAAATAAAGAATTAAAGCACAAATGAAAAAATATTTTCCAAAAAGATAAGCTTGTCAATGACAAGCTGTCTGACAGCATGCATCTTAAACTTCCAATGGGAACACTAGTTTATCTCTCTGCAATGCTGTTTGTAACCAATTCTTATTTCAGTATGTGAATTTAACTTTCTCTTTGAGACTCAGGTTTCTAAGAGGGAAATTTACATTAGAGTACTGTAATTTTTAGCTACACATAAAAATTATGTCCAATATTTGGAGTGTCCAAGTGTTAAGAACCATGACGTAATAGCATTAGATTTCATTGGCTTGGTAACTGCCCTGTATTTTGAACATTCATTTATGCATATATTCATTTAATTATTTTGTCTTTTGGAAAACACCTGGTAGTATTCTTGCTTTATTCTGGACTTTACGTTCAAGAACGTCCTTTGGCAATGCTCAAGGGATCATCTTAGTGATGGGGATTAAATCAGGGTTGAGTATATGTAAGACAACAGCTAATTCAGCTATACTTTATCTCAAGTGCATAGTAGGAGTATTTCAGACATTAGTTATTCCAGTCTTACAATATTTCCAAATGAGACATATTTTATTATAAAATTAATATATAATTAGAAATTTGAATTATACTGCTACTATTATTGAAATATATATTATTTTTGTTTTGGCAATAATATTTAAAACAAGGTAAATATCTTTCTCATAATTGATTTGGCTATTCAGATTTTCTGTGGCATGCAATTTTAAATTTAGTTTGGCTTTTTGGATAATGTCATTAGAATTTTTATTTTTATTAGTTTTTGAACCACACCTAGCAGTGTTCATATGTTATTCTTTGATTTACTCTCAGGTGTCACTTCTGATGATGCTCAAATGACCACATAGGATACCGAGTTTGACTGTGTGCAATGCATAGTCATGAATAGTCATGCCTAGTCATGCCCTACCTGCTCTACTTTCTTCATACATTAGATTTTTGAAAGAGTATGTAAAATTGAATAATTACTTTGGATAGTATGTTCATTTTTAGTCATTAAACTATTTAAATTTTAAGAACAAATATCCTTTGATTTCTGTCCTCTTTATTTTAAATTGTCTTACAGTTTTTATTTCACAATCTTTATTTTACCTTAGCTATTACCTTTATTCCTGGGAATTTTATTTTTGTTTCATTGTAAAATTGATATTTTTAGATGTACCGTTCTAGTTATTATATATGCAATTGGTTTCTGTGAATTGGCTTTATACTCTGTAACATTACTGAATTACCTGGTTAATACCCATTTTCAGCTGAATTTTTGAAGCTTTTCACTAGATATAATAATCATATACCCTGCAAATAAATGACAAATTGAATTCTTCCTTTTACATCTAGATAATTTTGATTCTTTTTGTCCTGCTTCCACTGCAAAAGATTCTAGAGTTGCAATAAGTGTTGGGAGAGTGGGATTCTTGTTTTCAGATCATATTTTAACATCTTTGATATACTTTTCACATTTTATCTTTATCAGATCCCTCAGCTTGTAAGGTTTATACATTTATTTCCTCTGAGAAATATCTTATTTCAAAATGCTTGTTCCTGGGACTGAAGAGATAAGATGCTTGCCTTGCAGATAGCTATCCGGGTTTGATACACAAATATTCCCTAAACCAGTGGTCGGCAACCTGTGGCTCGCGAGTCACATGTGGCTCTTTACACTTTTAATTGCTCCTGGCAGGCACGGGGGACCATATGGGGCACCGGGATTCGAACCGATGACCTTTTGCATGAAAGGCAAACGCCTTACCTCCATGCTATCTCCCGGGCCCCTAATTTGGCTCTTCTTTGTTAGTGCTGCTGCTCCAGGAGTCAGGACTCTGCTCCTAGCCTCTATCAGTGCGCGCCCTGCGTGCAGCCCCTGCAGCCGGCTCCAAGAGTATAAGATGATATCCAGTATCAACCCTAAACAAAGGTGTGCCCCCAATGTCATCCTTTCTTTGATATGTAAAAGTCACTGAATATGTACTTTTGTCTCTGTCTCTTGACCTGAAGCCTCCTGGTATTGGGAAATGTTTTTAATAATAATAATAATAATGATAATGATAATAATAATAATAATAATAGTGTTCTAGCTTTTTGGGCTCAAGGCAGAGAGTACAAGGTAAAAGGCCATGACCTCCATGATCATCCTTTCCTGGCTAGCTTGGTTTACTATTTCTTTCCTGCAACCCTGCTTCTTCAGACCCGATTGGGTGGGGTTTAGAAATACAGTGCCTGGAGTGATCTTAAAACACATATTTTATTTTGCACAAAAGTGGGTGGGCATCTTTCATGAAGGGATTCTCAACCCAGAGTTTTCTTTTCCGTGGATTCTCATGTTCAGAGGATCATGATTAAAGTTGTGAGCTAATGCCCTTAAATGCTGTTTTTCATAGTGATTATGACTTTCTGCATAATATAAGTGTCAATTGAAAATTTTTGCAAGAGAGGAAACATTTCAATATCTCCTTCTCAGACACAGCTATCCCAGAATCAGACTCTTTTTGAACACATCCATCTTATGTCTCACTGTAAAAACTACGTGTGAAACTCCCCTGCAGAGAAATATTAAATTCATAGAGAAAATGAACAATGTCTGTCCAATACACAAGCTTAGCTACCCATTCCTTGTCCAACTGGGACTGTACAAAGTCAGAATTCTGCTCTCACAGGAACTGCACTACTTCTTCCCTCTTGCCAAAAAGGTGAGAGAGAACCCTTCCCCTGAACAGCCACTTCACTTCTTCATAAAAAAATGCTTGTAGTGGGCATCCATACTCTCACCCAGGGTGATGAATAGCCTGGATTTGATCACAATTATGAATTTCACAAATTATATTTACTGTGTCATCTGTCATAGAGTTTAGTTAAGCAGGGAGTTTTTTTGAATCCAGTCTATCATACAATGAGTGGATACAATGTACGGTGTGCAACTTCTATTTCTTGTGACTACACAAAAACACTGAGCCATGCACAGTGCATCATCTGTACATACATCAACACATCAGATGAAATGAAGTCAGAAGGAGAGGTGTAGACACAGAATAATCATTTGTGGCATATAAGAATAGTAAATTGCAATATGGTAATAATATCTAGAGAAAATAGGGATGAGGGACAGGAGGACTAGTTCATGATAGGAAGCTTGCCATAAAAAGTGGAGAGTTCAGTTAGAATAGAGAAAGGTACATTATGACATTGATAGTTGGAACATATCACTCTGGACAAGAACTGGATGCTGAAAATGGATAAGTGACATGCATGGTACCCTTTAATGAACAATATTGCAAACCACGCTGTCATAAAGGAAATTTTTCAACCCTCAGTGTCATAAAGGAAAAGAGAGACAGAGAGAAAATAGCAAAATGCCTGCCCCAGACATAGGCAAAGGAGGGTGAGGGGAAGGAAACAAGGGACATTGGTTATGGGGAAAATACACTGGTGAAGGGTAGTGTACAATCTATGATTGAAACTCAAGTATGAATAATTTTGTAACAAATATGCTTAACTAAAAATTATTTTTAAAATGTTTCAGGCACTCTATCATAATTCCTTTACGATATATCATATGCCTTTAACAAAGTGTGGTTTTTGTTTTTGTGTGTGTTTTAGTTTGGTTTCTTTTTTTAAATTTTTATTTATTTATTTATTTATTTATTTTTGGTTTTTGGGCCACACCCGGTGATTCTCAGGGGTTACTCCTGGCTATTCCCTCAGAAGTTGCTCCTGGCAGGCACGGGGGACCATATGGGGAACCGGGGGATCGAACCAAGGTTCGTCCTAGGCTAGCGTAGGCACCTTACCTCCAGCGCCACCACCCAGCCCCCAGTTTGGTTTCTTGCAGCACACACTAAAGTGTCAATAGATTATTTTCCTTTCAGTGAAATCACTAGTTTTCTCTGGAACACTGTCCTTGCTTTTAAAGATTGTTAAAAGGTTTTCTCTTTTACTTGTTCATCTCTATATTGTAGGGTTTCAAATTTTCAGCACATTTTGGATATCAAGGTAAACGGTTTGAAACATTTTGCTTCCTTATTATCAGAAATCAAAGCATTTTTTTGAGAAGGGTGTTAACTATCCAGAATTAACAATCAGTGGATTCATAAACTGTATTTCATGGTGGATGTCACTTCACACATAAATCAGCTTAATCATAAACTACAGGGGAAAGGAAACATAATGTTAGAAGAAGTTATTTTGTTTGAAAACAAATTATCTGTTTTTGCTCAAGATTTTGACAGAGAAACTTTATTCACCTTCCAAGCATGCTGAAACATCGCCAAGAAAATAATTCTGATATTGACATTACCTATTTTAAAACAGCACTTTTAAATATGAGGGACGCTTTTCAAGAAGCGGTTTCAGGATTTCAGAAAAAACAAAGAGACATTGGCCTTTGTTAAAGAGCCTCTGGATGCCACTGTGACAGAATTAAATTTTTCTTCCTTTAATATTAACATTGGCAACTTTGAAATGCCATTTCTGAATTTAAAAAACAAAGAACTGTGGAGCTCGGAATTTGAATGTCTTTGTGCTAATTTAGAAAGTTTGGAGAAAGACAAATGTGAACTTAGTTCACAGCACAAGTGGTCTGCTTTGAAAGACCTGGAGAAGGAAGATATGTTGATTTTTAACACCTAGAATAGTATTCCTGCCTCAGATAATCAACTAAAAAAGCTAGTGTTTGCTATTCTTTCCTTGGTTGGGTCTACATATTTATGTGAACAATTATTTTCAAACATCTTATCAAGAGAGAATTGAGAAAACGTCTCATCATTGAGAATCTGGAATCGTGCCTAAAATTAAAAACAACATACAAACCTGACTTACTCAAACTTTCCAAGGAAATGCAAGGCCAATGTTCACATTAGTGTTTGTGATGTTGTCAGTCATTGTCAGGATGTAATTTTCTCTACATTGTAAGGCAAATTTTATGGGATTTAATGCTATCGATAAATAATATCATTATAAAGTTTTTGTTTTATTAGTTGTGTTATTTGTATTCTCCCGACCTATGTGGATACTTGCATGCAGAATATTCTCAATAAAAAGGTATTGAAACTAAAAACAGTGTACCATCCTATGTATTTTCAGTTTTAAAAACGTGGTTCTCAGGGCCAGAGAGATAGCATGGAGGTAAGGCATTTGCCTCTCATGCAGAAGGTCGGTGGTTTGAATCCCGGCTCTGAGCCTGCCAGGAGCGATTTCTGAGCATAGAGCCAGGAGTAATCACTGAGCGCTGCCAAAAAACAAACAAACAAACAAAAACAAAAAATGTGGCTCTCAAAATAAATAAATTTCAATTGTGGTTTTGGAGAGATTTGGCTCAGTTAAAAAAAACGTTGCTGAAAACTGCCCTAAGCAATGCCAGGATTGATCCTGAAACAGAGCCAGATGTAAATCCTAAACACAGCCAGCAATGATTTCAACCCTCCACTAACCCCACTAAAAAAAAATAAATTGTTTTGGTTTGACTTTTCATATTAGATATCGACTGAGAATTTTAGACTCTCATGGCAAATGGTATTGCCACAAAAATTAAATCTTCAATGTCACTTAGAAATATCCCTTCTCTGAAACATATATACAAGATCCAATTTAACTGTATACTTTTAATCAGTAAAGCTTTTATAGTTTTAAAGCTTTAATATCTAAGAAAGTATCCTGTCATCCAGAATTCATTTTAGTCATATGAAAGTTATATAAGGAACATTATATTTTATTCTCATTAGGAATAAGAAAACATATATATATATATATATTCTGTAGTAACTAAATACTCTAAGTTACTAATTAGTTAATTAAGTAATTCTAATTAACAGTTACTAGAATTGAAGCAGACTTAAACTTAAGAGTGAAAATTTGGAAAATCTTAAGCTCATGTGTTCCTTTTATCAATATATGCATTGCTGGAAAAAGGTGAAGAGAAGAATTTTAACGTTCAATAGTAATTTTCTCTAAACATTAACATAAAACTATAATTCTGTCTAGGAAAGTAATAGCACATATTTTTCATTAACCAATTATTCTTACCACAGTACTCTTGAGAATCTCCTTTTGGTTCAAAAGAAAACTCCTCTCCAGCCTAATTCTTGCCATCTTGTTCCACAGGTACTTTATAAAATTTTTAATCGTTACTTAAATACTAAAAAATCAATTTTTATTCTGAGCTTCTTTATAGTCTAGTTTTCTTGGAGTTATACTTTTAGGATAATTTATACCTTTAGAGTATAAAGAATGAAAATAAGAATAAATAGGCAAAAGGGAAGGATCAGGATCTAGAACATGAATGAAAGTATAATATGTTAAGTGTTTGTGTTGTATGTGTATGAATATGGTTTAATCCTTTGACACTATATATGGAACTCCCAAGAGACATCAGGAATAATCACTAGAAGAATATCCTTTTAATATTACCAAGCATGATTAAAAAAATGGTCCACAAAAGTGGATGGGTCTTGAACACTTAAATGTAACATGTTTCTTACATGAACTTTTTTTAACCTATGAGAATTTTTATGAATACCTTTTGGTATTAGTTAGAATTTTATTTTTGTTCATGAATGCAAAAACTTCATTTAGCACCATGCAGGTATGGAGAGCCACTAATTCTTTGCCTATACATTTTAATACAGATTTAATTGGAAGATATAGAGAAATAAAAGATGCAACATAATTATTCATTTGCTCACAGTATGAAGCTCAACACAAAGAGTAGTGGTACAGTTAGGGAAATAACTACACTAACAACTATCATGACAATCTTAATGAGTGAGAGAAGTAGAATGCCTGTCTCAAATACAGGCAACGGTTGGGTGGAGGGAAGGGGATCATTGGGAAGATGGGAATGTTGCACTGATGAAGGGGGGTGTTCTGTTTATGACTGAAACCCAACTACAATCATGCTTGTAAGCATGGTGCTTAAATGAAGATTTAAAAAAATATTTATTTGCCCTTTTAGTCTTGCATCATTATAGGTTGTTTAGTTGTGGAGCTTTGGATTGAATCCATGGCCTTTTATATACTCTTATTGCAGAACTATCTTCATGGCCTAATTTAGGTTTTGTGAAATATTGGAAAAAATTGCTGTGGGGTAACTTCGAAATCTCTTCATAACCATAATTGTTCCAGACAGAAAATACAACTTCTGTACACAGCCCATTTCCTTTTTACTTTTTTCTTTTTCTCGGGGGGGATCATACCTGGTGACACTCAGGGATTACTCCTTGCTCTACACTCAGAAATGGGCCCTGGCTGGGTCTGGGGACCATATGATATACTGGGAATCGAACCACTGTCTGTTCTGGATGGGTGTGTGCAAGGCAAATGCCCTACAGCTGTGCTATCTCTCAGGCCCTCACAACCTATCTTACATATCCAATTGTATCAGAGAAATGGCAGAAAAGAAGTGAATTAATGAAATTATCGTTTTTTTTTTTCACTGGTCTCTTCTGTCTTCATGGAGGCATGAATAATTGTAAAATTTTTAACGTGGCTAACAATGTGCCTTTGCAATGCTTCTAAGAAAGAACGGCAAAGCTCTTACTTGAATCAATTGTGTCAACTTTTGTTGACAGCTATTTTTAAATTTAGCATCATCACTCATTTTCTAAATGAAAACATATTTTTAGAAATATAAAGGTTTTTAAACTTGAGTAGTTTTAGCTTAAAAAGCATTATGAGAATATACTGAAAATCCCATATATTTTCAGTTCTCAAAAATGAGTACCCCTACCCACTATTACCCATCAACACACTTTGTACAATGGTCAACCAAATTTGAACCTATGTTGACACTACATAATAAAACAAAGTTCATAGTTTTCCTGTGTGTACATTCTATAAATTTCAACATTTATATAATAGCAGGCATAATTACTTTCAATATTATTATATTATTTTTCCTGCCCGCTATAAAATCCATTTTGTATTTTACTCATCCATTCCGTAGAATTTTCTGATGATTTTAGGGTCATTATAGCTTTATCTTATTGAAAATTTTATATAGTTGGAAATATACAGTATTTATAACCTTTTAAGACTATCATCTTTAACTTTGCCACATATATTTATATTTTCACCTATTGATAGCTCATTTATTCTTACTGTTAAATATTATTTTATGGTCTGCATGTGGATATATATTAATTTGTTTATACATTTACTTTCTATGAAATAACTCGGTAGTTTCAAGTTGGGAGAAATATGAAGCAGAGCTGCTAAAATCATCTATGGGAAATTTTTTTGTGTATATATATTTTAGAATAATTTTTACAAATCTCTGACTTAGTAAACAAGAAATCCTCTTCTGTTTTTCTCTGTAAGCAGCCTGTTCTCAAAATATCATTGCACTATAAACTTATTCTAGTTTGAGAACTTTATGATGACTGTCTATGACTTAT
>PVKC010046705.1:0-11186 GCA_004027635.1 Crocidura indochinensis
CTTTTTTTTTTTTTTAATTTGTTTGTTTTGGGACCACACCCGGTGGCTCTCAGGGATTACTCCTCACTCTACACTCAGAAAACACTCCTGGAGGGCTGAGGGACCATATGGGATGACAGGAATTGAACCCAGGTCCATCCTGGGTTGGCCAAGTACAAGGAAAATGCCCTATCACTGTGCTATCTTTCCAGTCCCCTGTAACCCCTTCTTTTGGTATGTAGACACCCACCTGGATTACAAGGACCTTCAATACCCTGGTGGGTGGGGTTCTGGATAAAAAAGAAAGGAGTTTACCTGGGGGTTTGAGACAGAGCTCTCCAGGTGAAGAGATGGGATAGCAGCACAGGAAAAGCTTGGCAAAAACGAGCACATAGCAGAGAGACTCATGGCAAAGAAAAGCCGTGAGAAATAAAGCCATCTGACTCCAGGGAATATCTTTTCTAACTGCTGTGTGTTATTTCTTCACCACTATCCTGCTTCATAAGACCCATCAGCCTAAGGGGTTAGAAACATGGTACCTGGGGCAGCCTCACCCAGCACGTGTGCTTTATGTTTTTATTTTTATTCTACAATGGACTTTATATTTTTATTTTTATTCTATATCCCACAACCCCTCCCTGATTTTAGGAGACCCAGGAGAAGTGGTATATACAATCTTCTCACTTGGAAGCCGTGAGATGATGCAACTCATTGCACCAGGGTTTTTTTTTTTCCCCCAGTTGTTTGGGGGTTTTGTTTGTTTTTGTTTTGTGGCCACACCTGGTTGTGCTCAGAGCTCTACAGCCAGGGATCACTCCTGGTGAGCTCAAGGGACTAAACTTGGCATTCTGGATATCAAACCTGGGCCAGCCATGTGCAGGACAAGTGCTTTACTACTTACTGTATTATTTCTTTAGTCCCTGACCCAAAGTCTTTAAAGAAAGATGTCACTGTTTCCAGAGAAAAGTTGACCTTCTCCCTGCCTTCCATGAGTGCAGTTTCAGTTACTGTTCCATTTTTCCATTGTTCCTAGTTAACCCAAACAAGCCCAGCAAGAAACTGTCTTAGCATACCCACCCAGGGGCTACTTCCATATTACAAAGGCCCCCAGAGCGTCATCAGACAGTTTCCAAAATAAGCAGGGTAAAATAGAAAATAGTCAATGTGTCAAGAAGAAGGACAATTGCAATGCTGATTTGACACCAACATGGAAATAAATCAAGGTTGACAAGATTTGACAAGGAGCATAAGCAACAGTTTCAAAGGGTTGAACAAACCCCAAAAAAGCCTAAATTTGAATCCACATTCACTGCTAGTGACAAAAAAAAAAAAAAAACTGGTTCAGACTTCATGGACAACAGTATAGAATCATCTTTAAAAGTTAAGAATGGAACTTTTGCATGGCAGTATGGCAGCATTTGTCGTCACTTATGCCAAGAAAATAAAAAATTCAAAGGGATATGTGCAGATCTCTCTTGTGTCACACTAAATATAATAGAATATGAGAGCAACCCAAATGTTCAATAGCAGTTAATGAATAAATGAGTTAGAAGAGAGTGAGAGATATATAATGGAATGACTCAAAGACTTCTAAGTTTAAGGAAACCGGAAACTTCTTAGTTTATAGTTGATAGTGGGAGAAAACAACATAAAAATATACAAGTTATGGAGCCTGAGCGTTGGCGCTAGAGGTAAGGCATCTGCCTTGCAAGCTCTAGCCTAGGATGGATCATGGTTCGATACCCCGGCATCCCATATGGTCCCTCCCAAGCCAGGAGAGATTTCTGGGTGCATAGCCGAGTGACCCATTAGCGTCAATGGGTGTGGCCCAAATATATATATATATATATATATATATGTATATACATATATATACAAAATATATAATAGTATTTGACAATCTTTCTTTCCTTCTTTTTTTCTTTCTCCTTCCTTCTTCCTTCCTTCCTGCGTTCCTTCTTTTTTTTTTTCTTTTCCATTTATTCTCTCTTTTCTAAATGTATTTATCCCATACAAATAGAAAAATATCCCAGCGCCTATTTTGGCTTCCCCTTGCCCTTTGTTTTAAGCCATTTTCTCAACCAGCTATTATGACAGACAGGTAGCATATGCAGGACAAGTGGGAATGGGTCCCCATACCTTGATACCTCGCCTCTCACCTAATTCTGCTCTTTTTTTTTTTGAGTCCAGGGGACACTGTCACCAAGGAAAGAGGCAAAGCACAGGTACAGACTCACTGTAGAGCTGCACATCAGAGCAGGCCTGCCTTGCATTAGTATTATTTTTCTCCTAACCCACAAGGTGTTGAAAACAGAGCCAGCTCAGCGGCCAGGGCATCTACCCACCACAGGTAGCCCTGCCAGAGCAAAGCTGCCTGGGAGCCCCAGGGAACTTTCCACAGAAAAGGCAGCCATTGTTTCTACACAAAACGCGCCCCTGTCCCTCTCCAAGCTTTTCTGTAGAAACTCATTTCTGCAAAACCCTGAAGAAAGAGCTACACAAAATGCTTTAAGCTTCTTCTTTCCAGACAGAGTCTGGACCATGTACAATGAGGCGCCTTAGCCTGGTGGCTCAGGGAACTGAGAAGGACACTGCCAGGCCAACACAAATGTTCTCTGAGTCCTTTTCTGGGTAAAAAACCCAGAACTTGGCAGACCATTGCCTCCTGCAGTTGCTTTCCCCTAGAGGTAACTTTGGGCCTCTCTAAAGATGACAAGGCTTCCTAAATTTCCACTTACCCACTCTTGGCCCCACCTCCAGAATTGACCAGGCAGACTTCAACCCGCTACCAATATACCCATGAAGCAAAAATAGAGAAGTTAGTGCTTGCATTTGTCCTGACAGCTCTGTGGTAGTGATATTCCCAGAGATCATGCTTAGCAGCTTCATCCTCATCCTCCTGTGGGATCCCGCCTTCCCCAGAAGTCCCTAGCAAGACCAAATGAGCACTATGCCAGGATCCAGGAGCAATGAGCACTAAAACTGCCTGCTTTCCTGTGAGCCAAAAACATGAAACTGATAAAGTAAAAAAAATTACTCAACCTGAAACTCCACAAGTTCACACTCCACTTGGGAGGAGAGGTTCTAACATTTTCTTTGTGAGACCAAGCTTCATCCCATGTGGCAGATGAGGAATCTGGGGGAGATTCTCTCAGATGCAGATCTTTCTAACATGGGTATAGGCTGTGTTCACTGGGGGTCACATTTTTTGACCTGTGAGGTCTAGAGATACCCTGACTCAAAGTGGGCACTGAACCTGAAGCTATTTGGCCTCAATGACTTTAGGACTAGTGGGGAAGAATTTTGGGGGTGATCCAGCTCACCCTTCATCGCCCCAGAGTTAATTGGGATATCCAGGTTATCTGGAGAAGTGATGCCATAGCTGGCTAGACATCCCACTTGAGATGTGGCATGAACCATAGATTGCACCCAGTCCTAGAAGCCTCTCTCCCTAATTGGCTAGATGGTCCTACAGAGACGGGGTTTCTGGTGTAGAGCACTAAATAAAGGTCTGTCTCTCATTTTCCTCTGTGAGGGGGAACCACAGGGAACCCCACTTTTGTGACTCAGGGTCCTAGCAACATGAATGACTGGCAAGGAGTATAACAATGATACCAAAATCACAAATCTACAAGGGTCAGGGAGATGGCTCAAAGGCCTAGAGCTGCAACACATGTACATTCAAGGCACGTGTTTGAAAACAGGTGGAACTTATGGAAACCAGGGCTTTGGGACCTGAGCAGCAACCAAGATTAGTCGGCTGAATGTAACCAAGAGTCACTCCTGGGCCCCTTGATTATACCCAGGAGGCCCAAACAAGCAAACAATAATAAAGAAAAGGGAAAAAATATCTCTGAGTATGTTGTCAACCTTTTTACAGAACTTTTAGCTGGGAAAAGTGGATGCAAAACAGCTGGGTTTTGTCCCCGATGCCAATCACACACACACACACACACACACACACACACACACACACACACACAGCATGCATGCATGTAAAAATAACTGTGTGGTTTATATTCTTGATGAAAGAAAGCACAAAAGTTGTTCACCATAGTCTCTGTTCTAATGGCCTCACCATCACACACATGCAAGAAATTGACCTAAGAATGACTTTCTCTTTTAATGACTCAGGTTAACTCTCCCATAGCAATGAAACTTTAAGACATGGTTGGCCCAATGGCAAGTGAGATCACTGATATACACCAATATACAGGAACACCTTGAATACATTCCTGAGATTCCTTAGTTCCTACCCACTCCTTCACAGGTACAACACCTCATCCCCCAAGACTGAGCCATGACTGCAAGGTTAAATTTAGTATGAATGCATGAATGAGAAGTGCTTCTATTATTAAGCTGACACAAGAGATACATATTTCTCCAGTGACATCGAGCAGCTCCTGGCACTCAGGGACTCCTCTCTCTAAATCCTTTCCAAATAGGGAACTAGCAGCTCTCTAAAAATGAACCACGGAGACCCCGAAGAATCTGCGGATTTGAAAGTATTCAACACATACTCCAAATACCTTTAGCTTTAGGTATTCATAAAGAAGTGTGAAGTCATAAATGTGAAGCTCTTTTGAGCACAGAAAGTGAAAAGCACCATTGCACTGAAATTTCTCTCAGCCTCTTAGATCAAAGCTGAAAAACTACATGATCACCTCAGTCAGCTTGTGTGCTCTCTGGGCACAGTCACATTCAGTTCAAGTTTCTAAAAGTGCCATGATTCATCTCAGACTCCAGAAAAAATACCAGATTTATTTCTTGCCTAAAGAGTGGCATTTATCATTTCCAAATAATAAATGTCCTAGAAATTAAAGATGACATAAAACACTATGTTTAAGAGGCATGCTAACTATGTTCTCGACACTGGATTGGGACCCTTTATTTGCTCTCATTACAGTTCTGGAACAGAAGGATGCTTACCAGTTTTATTCTTTGCTTATTCCTTCACCAATAACAAATGTTGACCCAACGTTGACTTGCCTAAGCACCATTCCAGTTGCTAGACAGATGGCAGAGAACCAGTGCCTTCCAGGGTGGAAGGAGAATGCGGACAGGTGGAAGAGACACAAGGAGAAAATTGGGTTGCTGTCAGATTATTACAGGGAGCAGAGAGTAACCCCAAAGGAAGAAGAAAGAATTAAAAGACTATAAAAGAATTTTAAGAGGGGGTGATATCTTGATAAGGAAGGTGGGGCCGGTGGAACATGGGGGAATATGCCCAGGTGCAGGGTACAATGATTAAGAAGTAGAGGGCAAAGTGAAAGAGCATTGCTGACAGCAGAGTGCTAGGTAGAACCTAAGCACCAAGTCCTAGAGAGATATCTAGCAGTTGGGGGCTTATTTTATGTTACATAGTGAAAAAGAAGAAGCTTTAGAGACTTCTAGGATCTCTTCTTCCATCCCATTTTGCATTAACAAAAAAGATAATTATTGGACCCTGAGAGATAACACAGTGATTAAGATGGTTGCTGACCCAGGTTTGATCCCCTGTACTGAGTTTGGCCTCCTGAGTGCTGCAATAAGTGACCCCAAGCACAGAGCCAAAAGCAAACCCTAGACACCACAGGAAATAACCCCTCCCACACACACCGATGCCAATTATACTCAACAAAATGTTTCATGTTCTATTAATACAGTGGCAAACAAGAGTTTGGAAGCCATGCTCAAGTTTCTGAATTATCTTCATCAAAATATAAATGTTATCAAGGTGAAGCAGTAGGTCTGATGATGCTCACTACACAGAAGGAACTGCTAAAGGCTTTCATGAATAGAATGAAATAACCCCAGAGTTTACCTTTTATGTATGTCCTCTTACAACTAGGGAAGCGACAATGACCCGAATGCCTTGGAATGGCAGTGAGGGCTGCCAGTTTCCCCCCACATCTCATGACCTGTCCTCAAGCTACCTCCTTTTAAAGCAGCTGACTGAAGAATGACCACTGCCACCTCGCTTCCGGCCCTGCTCTCAGAGGCACAGTCACAATGCTGGGCATTTGTTGGCCTCAGCCCACAATTTCAGCCCAGGAATTCAGCTCTACAGCTGCCGAGATAGGAGGCTGCCTTCCTGGAATCTCACCTCTATAGTTCCGGCTGGAACTAAGTTATATCTCTTATCTCAAGTTGGCATTCCTATCTAATCACAGAAGTCCTGGGCATGGACACAGCATGAGGAAACACAGGTCCCTGGCTGCCATGTGGCCCCAGCCCCATTCCCCAGGAACAAGCAAAGAGAAACACAGGCTCCTGCAAACAGCTACCAACAAGATGTTTTCATAGCAATTACTGTTTGTTATTAAGATCCTAGCAGAGTTTGGAAGTGGGCCGTGTCCCTTCTTCCCCAGCTTCTTACATTCCATGAAAAATCCAGCAAGTACCCCCCATTGCCTCCCCCATACTCAAACCATGCTTTGCATTTCTTCTTGGAGCATGCTTTGACATGGCCATTTTCTCTATTTGAGAGCCCAGTCTGGAGGCTTCTGTTGACCTTGAAGCCTGTGTCCCAATGTCCCCTTCTTCAAGCTCATCACCCCAGGAGTCTTCTTACAGCTGTCATCAAGCACTCGCCCTATGTTTGAAAAAACGCAAGGAGCAGGGCAGCTGGCAGAGCAATCTCTTCTCCACTTCTTCAGCCATAACTCCATTATGATCTTAGCAACAGAGAGTCTGCCTGGGTGGCTTCAGCATAGACTCTACAGAGAATGACCTGTCCTTACCTTGCTACTCCACTGTGAGCCCCCTCCCTGTTAACCCATTTGTGAATTTAGGCCACTTCCTCTGCCTGTGGCATCTAGAACATGAATGGCTTTCAAAGGGCTGCCCACTCTTCTTCCTGGGAGTAAGAGCTGTTATCTTAGTAAGTCGTACAGAACAAAGAATAAACACAGGGTCCTCCATGTCTCTGTAGCTGTTCTATTTGACTTAACCCAGTGAACTCATCTCTCCAGAGTTTAGGATGCCAGTGGCTGGCAGGAGGAACCCTGACCTTGTATACTAAGGTTGGGAGGATTCTGTGGTTGCCCTGCATGACCCATGTTCTTCTGTGGTCTGGAGAATATGCACCAACCCAGTAACAATGACATCACAATAGCTATGGAGACTTGAAGGATTTCTTCATTGGCTGTGGAAATGTACCTCTAAGAAAGATGAGATGACTGTGTCTATAAATTAAAATGTGGGTGTGCACAGGTATCCCACATATCTTATCATTTATTAGCTCAATGGTCACAGATCATGCAAATGCATGAGATCTGTGTCCACTATTCCTGACCTGCTTGCCATACTCCAATGAAAATTCCAGTGTGCCTGAAGGGAGAAGTGTTTGCACCTGTGAGTATATGTGCAAGTATATGTACACACATATATGTGTGTCGATAGATAAGTTACTGGGTCTCTTTTATGAACACAGGGCATGACTAAGACAGCACTTGGGCTGAGCATTTCCCCTCATGCCCTTGTACTTAAACCAATGCTCTGTTTCTAGCACACATCAGTGTCCAGTCCAAGCAAAGCCTCTGAAGCCCAGGATGAGTTTGTCCTAATGCCTCTGTCCCTTTCTTTAAAGTTTAATTTACAGAACTCCTTGATCGCTTTCTAAAGACTCCTGGTTTTCTGTCTCCATGGCCAAAAATATGAGGAATTTGCCATGACTTTAAGCCTTCGACTATGAAACAGAAACCTCTAGTCAAGATGGTACCTTGGGATAGTATTTTAAATAGCCTCTTCTACTCCAGCTACACTATTGGCAGAGTGTTTTATTGCTAAATACATAAAGTCTTAATGCAATAATATAGAATAGATATGACATCAATATATTATCAAGTCATGTATCACATATATGTACCATCGTATAGGCACATCAGTTACATATATTTTATGTAACTTATACATGTGTGCTGGTTTGCATGTGGATATTACACGAACAGACACACACAAGAGCCCATCTCCTGGAAACAGAGTGATGCTGTGGTATGAACAACTGAGAACGTCCAAGCTTGCTCAGGAAGCCTGCATTTTTAACACTTCTCTGCTGCCTCATAAAATGCAGTGACATCAGGATTGGTCAGCTGTCTCCCCAAACTCTTCTTTAGGACCAGTGTCAGCCTTACTTCCCCCAGAAGCCCCAAACATTGCTATTTTATCTCCAGGCTGCTGGCCCCTTGGATACTAGTTTCACCCCAAGTCACCCATGACATCCATCACAGCAGAATCCACCATGAGTCAGATGCTTAACAAGTTCTTGGTTAGTTTTTTAAGTTACAGCCAGGACTTGGGGTACCTCACCCCCTCGGAGGTCTGTCCATCTGCAGATATTGGAGGTAAGAGCAAGTATTATTTATTGGGTTCCCTGAGCAGAGTCTGGTACCATGCTCTATAGACTTTTTCAGCACTGGGATATATGCTCTGCAGATGGGAGGTGGATAGATTCCTTCTCCTACAGTTTAAATCTGGAAATTTTACAGGAATAATAAACTCAGCAATTTTCCAAGTAGAGCACAATAGGCTGAGCACATGCTTTGCATGTGGGAGACTCTCATTTGGATTCCTGCTACCACCTGTTTCCCTGACCATAGCTCCAGAAGCATTCCTGAGTCCTGCTGGGTATGCCCTCAAATATTTTCCCCGAGCTCTGCACACTCAATATTATGTTTGCTATATTGCACACCCTCACTGCAACCAGGAAATTTTCTCACAGAGTTTTCAATGTGGTCAACACTGGCATCTCTCGATTCTCTGGGGCCAGATCCTCAGACACAGCACAGCCTCACCCCTTCCTGTCTGCACCTTCGCTCATTGGGAAATTTTGTTAGTTCCAAACTAAATTTAAGACAGAAAGAGAAAGATGAGCCATTGGCACTTAAGACTGAAAGGATGCAGAAAGAGAATCTTCCATGAGTTTTGCTCGTGTCCAGTCCAGTAGTCAGGACAAACTTAGAAGAGTGCCCAGCTCCCCACAAGAACGTGTGTGCAGAGAGAGCTTCCAGCATACCCCCATCTTGTGGAGCAGGAGAACAAGGAGGCATTCTCTTTCAGGAGGAAGCCAGCCAGAAGCTGCTCCCAGCATGATTTCCTCTCTCTTCTCTAAAGTAAACTTCAATGTCTTAATTCCTGCTTTACTCGGAGTCCCATCCAGCCCCTCAGCATAGCTGCCTTCCTTTTCTTGCAGATGCGGAGATATATATAATGCCTGGATTTTGTGATTTTGTTTTTGTGTGTGTTTGTTTTGAAATAGAAAAAGTTTATTGGGAAATCAGAGAGCAAGAAATCCATCCATAGATATACAATCAATGCCTGTTTCTGCCTCATTTCCTGGAGGGTCAAAAGGCAGCTGACCCCAAGAAGATTCTGTGCATCAGCCTCACATATATGGCCCTGCCTACCCTTCATGTTTTGCTCTAGATTATGTTTTCAAAACTTTTGCTGGCCTAGATCTGAGCCTAGGTATCCGCCACTAGACAACCAACCCAGGTCCAGTTTAGGCCATGACTATTTAGCCCAGTTTGCAAAAGCCCCCAGTGGCCTTCTGGTTTATTCCTATTCTCGGTGGCCTTATTTAGAATCAATATGCAGCTTCAGACCCAACTGTTACCCATACCGGTGTTCCTTTCTGCAAGAAGCCCCTGCCTTGTTGCTGTTTACACACACACACACACACACACACACACACACACACACACACACACACACACATGTACTCTTGCACACGTGCACACGTTCCCAGGAAGACAAGTCAGCCATGTTTTTCAATCTGGAGAAAAATGGAGCTTTACAGCTGACAGCAACACAGCCAAGAGCCACAAACCCAGGACAGCTGGACACTGTCACATGGTTGCAGCACCCTGGAGTAATAGGGTGTGTGTGTCCTCCAGGTGGCCCTCTCACCTTGTGCCAGGCATAAACCAGTGGGGGTTGGGAGCTGTGGAAAGAAACAGTAAAGGAGAAATTGCTCAAAGAGGGCATGACTTGGGTTGGAAATTGAGGTTTTTAGGACTTTTCTAATTCACATTTATTCTGATTTTGCCATGCATTTCTTGCATCTTAGGGTCCTTTGAGTATTTGGGGCACCACCAGCTTCCTGGACATCTCCACCAGGCTTCTTTGCTGTTCATTTGCCCACACTCTGGGTTTCACTGAGTCCAATAAGCAGTAGCCAGAGTCAGGTAGGCCAGACCAGCCTCTGCTGTGACCCAGGCAGTGTCTGCTGTCTGACCAGGGCTGTGGTCTGCAAAAACAAACACACAGGACAGACAGGAAACACTGGCCCTAATTTCATCACCCTGAACAAAGATACGGCAAAAAAGAGGCAGAAGAGAGAAGAAATGGGGACAAAGCAGAGTGAGATTGGGAACCCAGGACAGTATCTCTGTGTACATAGAGAAGAGGAAAGCATGATCATGAAAGCAGAATAGGGACCCAATGCCCATGGCAGTCTTTCTGCCCCTGTGAGAGTAGGTAGGGCTGTGAAAGGGCCTTGGAAAACTATGCAGGGGTGAGGTGCTGGCCTATGCTCATCTTTCTGGACACAGGCAAAGAGGAGGGGACAGAACTCTCAGGGGTTAGACTGCAGAAACTAGAGTGGCAGAGTCAGGAGATCAACTGCATGTAGACACTCAAAACTGTCTGTTTGATCTGTCCTTTTAGAAAGGGCAGATTTAACCTCGAAGGTCTCAACTCTGCTTCTCTTCTGATAAAGGACCTGCTCCCTTCCAGCATTCACTTTCCTTCCCAAAACATTACCCCCCAACACCTTAGTTGCACTGGGTTAGCCCAGAGCAGGATGGATGGCTCCAGGCTTGGTGTTCCCAGGCAGTACTTCCCGGTTTCCTCTGCCAGCAGCTTCCCAAAGGGAAGTGCTCTGGGAAAGCCTACCAAGTGGGGAGGTCCTGCCCCAAGGGGAGGCTTGGACCTTGCCCTGTGTTTGTGCACAGGGAACATCTGTCCTCCTGCAAGCTAATCACACCCCCTGGGAGTAAAGGTGCTGTGCTGTGGCGTGCACCAGCCCAGAGGCCCCACTCTCCTGTCACAAACCTGAGAGAAGTAGCACCGTAGCAGTGCTAGCCAGGACACTCCCTGTTCCAGGAAAACGGGGTGTGAACCAATAGAGTGTCCAGAAAAGGCAAAGCTAAAGCATACTCTGAAGTTTGCCCTGCTGCCAGGTGACCTGGGCACTTTTCCAGAACTAGGAACCTGACATGACATGG
>PVKC010046706.1:0-11184 GCA_004027635.1 Crocidura indochinensis
TCTCTCTCTCTCTCTCTCTCTCTCTCTCTCTCTCTCTCTCTCTCTCTCTCTCTCTCTCTCTCTCTCTCTCTCTCTCCCCTTTTTGACACTGTGATTTGTACTAATGGAGGGATGCCTTACCTATTAGTTTCTCCATTTTCAGCCCTGAGTTTCAGTTTAAAGAGCATTTAGCAAAGACTTAACTCCTAGACACAATTGTCACAGAAAACAAAAACTATATAAGTGACCAAAAAAATCAAGTTTAATTTATTTATTCTGGTTTAAGGGCCAGTCCCCAAATTGCTCAGCATTTACTCCTGGCTCTGCATTCAGGGGTCACTCCTGGTAGGGCTCAAGGGGCCATTTGGGATTTCAGGGAATCAACCCAGGCCAGGTGGACACAAGGCCAAGTATCTTACCGTCTGTACTCTTGTCCCAACTTCCCAATATTAAATTTTAGAAAGTAATTCATTTTCCTAGCCTTTAGACAACAGTTTTAAAGCAGTTCCAAATAACTGAGTTAAGACAAAACTGAATTTTCTCACTACAACTGTGTCTCTCATGACAATGCTAAAGGCTAAATAATCCCCCAGGAATTGAGAAAGCTTACAGAGATGAATGTTCTAATATGTATTTTATAATGTGTGTTTTTGATATTCCACCATATTCAGGAGTCTCTCAGGTTCCCTTTAAAATCAAGAACTTGGAAGGGCAATTTCTTTAATAATGATATTCCCGATATAAGTCTTCTAGGATGGCTTAGAAATGCTTCAGCAAGTAAAATTAAGCTTTTAAGTTTTCAAAAATTTTTGCTCTCTTTTCAGGGCATTAATGCCATAGGGACACATTATTGACTTCCCAATGCCAAAAAAATATTTTTAAGAAGATTTTCATAAAGGCAGAAAAAGCCAACAGTTCCCATAGATAAGAAACAGAAATAGAGGCAAATGATAAGAAATCCAGAATAGAGAAAATTATAGAAAATATCCTATCCTTCCCTGGAAACATGGCTAGCATAATTTTCAACATTTTGCTTACTAGCAAATCATAGTGATTTTTACAACACAGTCATCAAACAGTTTTGCCTTCTCCTTTTGATCTCATGGCCATTTCTTCCTTTAAAGTATTCAAGATGTCTCAGACATTTCCTTTTAATTTAAAGACAGAAGGGGCCATAAAAATTTTAGATTATGTCAGAAAATGAAATTTCTTTACATGCTTCCTCTACTGGCCCTAACATTTCAAATATGAATTATGTAGTAAGATACACAAAATTGAAGCTTGTCAGGTAAAGTTAGTGAATTTCAAATAGGCTAATGATCAAAAAAATAGTACCAAGACCTGTTAAAAAAGCTCATATGCACTTTTTTTTAATTACATTCAGAAATACCATTTCAAAAATCGTGTCCTCCATTCTCCTGCATGGAAAGTCTATCCATCAATAGATTTAGTAGCAAAAGCAGCAAACACTAAGGGTTTTTCTGTTGTAGCTGATCTGACATCTTCTGCTCAAGTCTACAGGGTCAGGACACATTATCCTCAATACAAGAGGAAGCAAGATGAACCAAAACCAAAATCATTTGAAATACTTTCCTGACTTTTCTCACACGAATCAATAACAATCTAAAAAGTGTTGTTAGGATGCTGTTTGTGAAATATGGAAAGCTGAGCAAAGGACAAGGACAATAACATGGAACAAGGCAAGGGACAAACAAAAGATAACTTAAGGCCCAGGACAGAGCAGATGTCTACTGAACTCAGACAAAGGCCCAACCACCCACGAATGGAAGTCTTAGAAGTGTGCAGAAACTTCCATAGGCATTGACTAATAGTTGAGTTCAATACTATTCCATCAACATAAATGAATAGTACTGCAAATCATGAAAATTAACAAGGCTTCACTCTTTCTAAATGTTAATCCTTCCCATAATATATGGATTTAGTCAATCCCAATCAGAATGGCATTTCTGCAGACTAAAAAAAATGTCTTTAGTATTCCAAATCTCCACTCAATGTGAGCAGGTGTGCAATATACCTAAAATAACATGAATATATTACATTTTAAAGGGCTATTGTACCTGGAATTACCTTTTAAATGTCAAAAGCATTTTAGGGTTAAAGGAAAAGTACAGTATCAAGGTAAGGAGGGGCACTGTGATTACAAGAAATCTCTGCAAAATGGTCAAAAACATTATGAACAATCGAGCATTGCTTGAATGACTCAGTCTCTATTACTATACTGTATGCTATGAGCAGTTATGATGGTATCCTCTTCCAGGTGAGAATTCTTATCACAGAAGCTAGAAACAAATTTCCCTCTTGAGAGTAGAGGAGAGATCAGCCAGAGAGTAAAACACACTGTTTCAAAGGATCAGCCCTAATTTTCCCAAATGCTTGTATTAGTTATAATTGTTTAGATTGCAAATATATTTTAAATATCACACTGTATACTATTCTTTATAAGAAAATGTACCTCTAGAATTCATTAAAATCTGGAATGGGTGGTTATTTCATGAGAAATAATGTTTACACATAGATAATTCCCCCTTCTTTAAACTATGGTACCTTTGAAAAAAATCAGAACCTATATTAAAAATTTTCTCCATTAGTATATTAAAATGAAGGGACTAAGGGAGAATTATATGCAAGTATAATTCTTACCTTGCAATCAGCCAACCCAGGTTTGATCCCTGCATTCATATGGTACCCTAAGCCTTGCCAAGAGTAATCTATGAGTTTATAGTCAGGAATTACAACCTGAGTACTACTGGGTATGGTTCCAAAACTAACCAAAATGTACACACTGAAGTAGGAATAACTGTCCTTAGTGTACATTTCAAAAGAAGATCTACAAATGTAATAACCAATTTTCTTGATACATTTACAATAGTCCACTATTCCCATAACCTAAAGACTCAAGAGACTGAAAGATCTTACTAAGTGTCATCATAGGTTCTCAGAAATTTTGACTTCCAGAAAAACTACCTGCAATAAGAATTGCTCCTAGAGGAATGTTCCTTTTGTTCAACACTAAACAAAACGACCTTACTCAAGAACCATCTATGAAATACAGATGTATTATCCAAACAGTGTAACTGTGCTGAATAGTTCAGCCTTTCAGCCAGATCCTCCCCTTGTCTTGGTTAGGTATCTCTGCAGTGATTACTGATTTATCCCAAAGATATGAGGACTGGGTTATTTGATCTTTAACCTACAACACAAGAACACTAAACATGGCAGGCTATTCTGCTACATTAAGGAGTCAGAAACCCAAAATTTCAGCACATCATAAACAGAATAAAATGTACACGGTCTCCATATCCTCTATTTCTATTAGTCCATTTAGATAATGAATTAGTTAGGAGAAATGACAGTTCAGAGAACAATGGGCAATCTTTACCTATTAGAGAAAAAAAAAGCAAAGAAAAGCTACAATGTGGGAAGTTTTAAAGTGGCTTTTTAGTAGAGTCTAGAAAAGTGCTTAGATGAAATTCTTACTGGCTAAAAACCATTGGTTTCCCATGGAAATTTCAAGCCTACAATTTTCTACTCATTTCAAAGGAAAGGCTAAGTGTCTCTTCCTACAGATCAAAGATAAACAAATACTACATACATTTCCAAATAAACTAGAATAAGAGTAATAAAGTGAATAAAATATTTGACTGAAAATTCATATACTGGAGCTGAAAGTAGGAACTCAGGTGGATAAAGCACCCCCATGTTTACATAGCATCATTCACAAATACCAAATGGTAGCAGATCCCCAACTATCAAACAATGGATAAGCAAAAAGTGTTATGTTTGAAACATATGACAGAAGATTATTCATCCTGGGGCCAGGCAGTGGCGCTGGAGGTAAGGTGCCTGCACTAACCTAGGATGGACCACGATTCGATCCCCGGTTCCCCATATGGTCCCCTGTGCCTGCCAGGAGCAACTTCTGAGCGAATAGCCAGGAGTAAACCCTGAGCATCACCGGGTGTGACCCCCCCCCCAAAAAAAAGAGAGAAGATTATTCATCCTTAGAAGGAAACTATGACACGCTACAATGTAAATTAATACTGAGGACCAAACAGCAATATAAAACTTAAGTGGAAATAAAGAATGATCAGACTTAAACACCAAACTCCTAAAGTCAACAACAGAATTGATACCCTATCTACAACAAGCTATACACAGAGGGGAACAGTTACACTAGCATTCCAGGGTCCAAAGGAGGGAGATATAGGACACATGCTGGGAAAAGGGGGTGGAGGGAGGACAACCCCAGTGGTGTGAATGACCCTGATTCATTGTCACTATGTACCTTAAATATTACTGTGAAAGATTCTTTATTCACTTTTAGTCACAATAAAAATTATTTAAAAAAATAAAGTGAAAAAAAATCAATTCTGAGGATTTTGTGCTAAGCAAAATAAGCAATGAGAAAGCCATGAATACTCAGATTAGGAGCTAACAAAGGGGTGAAGAACATATGCTTTCACATGCACCAGAACTTAACTGGATTCTGGCCAGCTGAGCACCATATGGTGGAGCATTAGAGGTGTCTAAACATCAGTCTAAGTAGCCCTAGGTATCCCAGCCCTGCAGAGTCTGAACACATTCTCATGCCCTCAGTAAAATTAAAATGCCCTCATTAAAATCATTTTTGTTGTTGTTTTGGAGCAACACCCATAAATGAATTCTGGAGATAAATGGTGCTGATGGTTGGACAACCATGAAAATGTACTTAATGTCCTGGAACTGCATACCTGAAAAACGGCTAAAACGGTACTTTTACTTTATGCACATTATGTCAGTTTTTTTAAAAAAGAGAATAAAGATGGTGCACAAAGTAATTGTTTTACAAATCTATTAATGTAGGGTTAGAGAAATAATACAGTGGGTAAGGTGTTGCCTTGCATGCAGTGGACCCAGGGTCTATTCCCGGTATCCTATATGGTCCCCTGAACCAACCAGAAGTAATTCCTGAGTGCAGACTCATCACCAAGTGTGGTAGAAAAACAAAACAAAACAAAACAACTTATAATGCATATAACCCTATCATGATTCAAATATTCAAAACAGTGTAAATCTCTCTAGTTGCCAGGAAAAGAATAAATATATTCAGTGTTTTACATTTTTGAAAAGTGATTGAAATTCTGATATGTGCTGCCACATCAAAGAAATCTGAAAACATTATGCTAACTTAAATTTATCCAGACATAAAATGACAAAATTACATAATCTTCTTTATGTGAGGTATCTAGAGTGGTCAAATGCATAGAGAGTAAAGTAGAATAAGTGAATGCCTCTAGCTGGTGTTGCGAAGGAAAAGAGGAAGATGGAAGGGAAATTATTTATTAATGAGTACCAAATTTTTGTTTGTGATGATGTGAAAGTTATGGGAATCTTTAATGGCAATTGGAGCACCATTTCTGTGTATGTGCTTAACACTGATTCAAATGGGCATGGTATTTTATATTTTATATTATACACATTTTACTATACTTTTTAAAACTCATGTTCATAATAATTGAAAATAAACAGACAGAAATTCAAAACTAAAAGATAAATATTTAAAACCTGATTCTTATTTGAAGACATGTGAAGAAAGGATAAATTGATGAATGACACCATCAATGATTAATCACTCCGAATGAATCTTTGGTCTCAATAAAGCGGATGTCTCAATTTAGATGAGAGGTTCTTATGAAATGCATAAATATGCCTCGTACCTTTTTCCCTGGAGACAGCTTTAAAGCTAATCTCACCCCAGCATAATGCACCCCACCTTACTCTACCTTACCTTTCATACCTCTTCCTGTCCTTCTTTATTGCAGTATATGTATGCATATTCTCTCTGTGTGTGTCTCTCTCTCTGCCTCTCACTCTCTCTCACACACACATACACACACAGATAAAAGATTACTAAAAGAGGCCTGTAACTACGTCAGGTTTATTCACATAAACCAATTGTTACTCCTTAATGAGCTGCTAAGGAATAATCCATACAACTAAAGACTGTAAATTAAAATGCAGTTACCACAAATATCTAAGTAATAATCTCTGTATAATAAAAACCCAGCACAAACTTGATTTTACACAGGTAACAAATGCAGTTTGGAAAAAGACACAGCAGCTGGAAGGAATCTTGGGAGCAGCAGAATATGAGAACCATCAGCTCATGTCTAGGTTTTGCCACGTTCAAGTCCATTATTAGTACCGTGGCTACTATCAGTTATTATTTTGGATTAATGAAGACAAAATCTGTCTAAGAGTTCAAGAGCAGCTCTTGAACTCAGTTTCAAGATATAATGTAATAATATAATATAAGATAGAGTTTAGGGGCCAACTAGGTGGTGCTAGAGGTAAGGTGTCTGCCTTGTAAGCACTAGCCAAGGAAGGACCGCGGTTCAATCCCCCGGTGTCCCATATGGCTCCCCCAAGCCAGGGGCAATTTCTGAGCTCTTAGCCAGGAGTAACCCCTGAGTAACAAATGGGTGTGGCCTGAAAAAAAATAAATAAGACAGAGTTGATTTACAAAAAAATAGCACTGAGCAGTAGATGATTTGTTTAGGGTGGAAGCATCATTTGGGTTATTATTTTAAGGGCTTTTTGTTTTGTTTTGTTTTGTTTTGTTTTTGGCTTTTGGGTCACACCGGGTAACATTACTCCTGGCTCTACACTCAGAAATCTCTCCTGGCAGGCTCGGAGGACCATATGGGATGCCAGGATTCGAGCCACCGTCCTTCTGCATGAAAGGCCTTGCCTCCATGCTATCTCTCTGGCCCTTCATTGGGGTTATTTATAGTCTGGTTTTTAACCAACACCAAGATATAGAGTTAGATTAGGAAGATATCTTGAGATTGAGTGAAAATCTGCAGCCATTTCTGAAACCCTGAAAATAATTGGGGGGCCATTTACTACTTTGCTCTATAATAAACAGGCTTTCAGAGTCCGTGAAATAATTTTTGAGAACAATGGAAACACTGAAAAGTTGGGAGAAGACATTTTAAGTGGAAATCGATTTTCATGGACCCTATTAATTCTTTGAATACATCACTTGGCACGTATTTCAGTCAATAACTTTTCTAGGGCCGTAGTTACTTTCTTTAAAAGCTTAAAACTCTGTGAATGAACTACTTATTGACAACTGTCAAACCCTAATCTTTGTGATCCAGCTACAGTTAATACTGTCAGAAAAGAAAAGTTTACTTGGCCTAGTATCAACAAAGATTTTTCAGCCAGTAATTGATTTTTTAAAGTTCAGTCTTAGAACCAGACTTTATAAAGTCTCCAATTTTGTTTATATTTTCAAGCTAATCTGCATCATTTAATGCTGCTTGATCATTTTTTGTCACACATGCATGTACAAAGGAAAGATGAAATACAATTTCAGTACTGATTCAGGAAACAAGCCAAAGAACTACAGTCCAGGTGCACATTTAAGTTTTGTTTCCTCACTACCTAGTGTTGATATTAAATCATACAAGGGGAAATGTGTGTCAAATCAGCTCAACCATTTTATTATTAAACTTCCATAAGTTTGTAACTCAATCACAAAAAATTCAGTGAATTCTAATGACAGTATGTCAAATATTATTTACAAACCAGAAATAAAACATTTTTAAAAGTCAAGTGTTTAATTATAAAGCTAATCAAGCTGCTAAAAACAAACCAATCAATCAAGTAGAAAAAATGTCACCAAAAAGTTTTCATATCTATCATATTTTTCATAGAAAACATGTAATTGTATTAATTATAAAACTTATGTGCTATAGAGGCCAAAGCTATAGTAGATAGAGTGTTTGCCTTACACATGTTGACCCAGGTCCAATCCCTAGCTCCCATATGGTCCTCTGAGCCTATCAGGTGTGAATGCTGAGCACAGAGCCAGGAGTAACACCTGTGTGCTGTGGGCAAACAAACACCAAACAAACAAACAAAGCTTCTATTCTATAAAATCTATAAAAACATGACTAAGAATTGTATAATTATGTACCTTTTTATATGCCAGGTAATCTGTATGGTTGTCTAAACAAGGAGCATGGATGAGAAATTTTTGTAATTCATTGTTGAAATACTATCATAAAAGTTTACTCTGCCATTCTGTATTTGGAACAAAGTTTGCTGACTTCTCAATCTCAATTGTCCATTGATATCTTCCCATCAGCATCTCACCTACATATAGTCTATATACATGTATTGTCTAACTGCATACATATCCCAGCATTTCCATCACATCTTAATGATTAAGTCTTCATAGTCATCAGAACATGAAATGTTAGAAATGTTCTTTTCCTCATATATCTTTTATCATCACCCACCCAAGTCCTATTTCCTCAGAGTAAAAGCCTGTTCAGTTCCTTGACTTCCCTACAACAAAATCTCTTAGCCTATTACTCCCTCAATATATTTGTGCATTCAGTTTACTTTCACTGTCAAAAAATATCTATGTGCCTCATCAAGCACTGACTTCTTTATCTAATTTTCTAAGTTTATGTACTCAAATGTGTTTCTAAAGGTCTGGCTTTCATTTCTAGTTGAATATCACGATGCCAGCTGCCAGTGAGAAATCCCTAGCTGGAGAACGAAATAAGAGGTCACAATTTCAACAAATTGAAAACTTCTCACTTCTTCCACTTCTTGCTGCCCAACCCCACCCAGCCATTCATCACCTAATTTCATTCTGGAAATGATCCTCCCTGTCCTTTCAGAACCACTAAGCAGAAATCTTAGAAATCACCACCCACTCTTGGTTATCTCAGATAGTCACATAGCATTAACTATTTCTTCACATTCAATTTGTCTATATTCATTCCTACTTTTTGATTTTTCAATAATGTTCCCAATATTTCTGAAATAATAATGCCATCATTCTGGAGAGATGGTACAGCAGGTAAGGTGCCTGTTTGCCTTGCATACATCTAACCAATGCTCTTCCCTAACACTGTATATGGCCTCTTAAGTATTACTAGGAGCAATTCCCTGAGCACTCAAGAATGTATACCAAATAATATCAACATCTCTGATTTCTCTTCTTTCTTCCATCTATAAATTTTCTCTCTGTATATGTAATAGTCCATACATGCAGTGATCAGTTTAAGCCTCTTTTATATGAGAATTGGGAAGCATGGTGTCTAACTCCCTTCTTCAAAAAACTACTAATTTTCTTGAATTTAAATTCTCTATGTTCTGACTTATTTCTATCTTTCTTTTCTTCTTTTATTCTTGCACTATTCTTTTTTGTTTGTTTTGGCCATAATTGGCAGGGCCCAATTATGCAAGAGTGCTCAGGAGTGACCACTGGCAGTGCTCAGGGTCTCATGTGTACATGTGTAGTACACCAAGGATTTGAACTAGTATTGACAAGACACAAGCATTCTACATTCTGTAATATCTCTCTAGAATAACTAGTATACAGGTTTACTTTTAATAAGTACTTTTAGTAAATACTGTTTGGGAACAGTGACAACATTCCATTCCACAAATACTCACTGACCTATTTCCAATGCTTTTTCCTTTTCTTCCCACCATTCTTATCTAAACAAACATTCGACAGTTTTCCAATTTTCTCAGCTATAAGTATTGCCTCCTTGTGTTTGAATGACTTTGACTCCTTGTGTTTGGATGTTTGAATGACTTACCTCTATTTATATAATAACTTCATTTTTTACCCATTTTCTTTTATTGCTACAGTGGCATAGATTTCATCTACCATCCACATTTTCAAACAATGTTGAAGGCATAATATATTTTAAACTTCATATATTTCTTTTTTTTCTTTTTTTTTTGGGGGGGGTCACATTCATTTGACGCTCAGGGGTTACTCCTGGCTATGCACTCAGAAATCACTTCTGGCTTGGGGGGACCATTTGGGACACCGGGGAATCGAACTGTAGTCTGCCTAGGTTAGCACTTGCAAGGCAGATGCCTTACCTCTAGCACCACCACTCCAGCCCCCAGACTTCATATATTGCTTTTTTTCTTTTTTTGGTTTTTGGGCCACACCTGACAGTGCTCAGGGGTTACTCCTGGCTGTCTGCTCAGAAATAGCTCCTGGCAGGCACGGGGACCATATGGGACACCGGGATTCGAACCAACAACCTTTGGTCCTGGATAGGCCGCTTGCAAGGCAAACACCGCTGTGTTATCTCTCCGGGCCCATTCATATATTTCTTAACTCTACAGACACTAGAATAATTTCCCAAGATATGTACCTACTATTGAGTGAAGGGATTATACTCTATGCACATAAGTTTTTAAAGCTTTGTATCTATGAACAATGACAAGGCAAAAGACAAATTATAATTTGAAAATGAATGCATGTCTAATATTTATAGCATATAGGGTTGGGTACATTTCACCAAAATTTCAAATACCTGCCCTAGAGAGGCCTATTTATTTCTCAATGAATTCTGTGTGCCAAAATAAAAGTAAGAGAAACTTTCTTCTATGTCCTACCGGGGATCCATCTCACTCTATGAAGAAAGTAGTTAGAATAATGGATATTTATAACGACTTTATGTCTTTACAAAATGCCTTAAATACCAAAGCTGATTCTTACAATTATTTATAAAAAATAATATCTTTTAATGGTATATTCCAATGGTACATTCCAAATTTAAGTTCTAAAATTACTTAGAATGACTTTATAGACCTAAATTTTCTGGATGTATTAATAGTTCTATTAGAATTGATAAACTATAGCATTGAATAAATTACTTCAACCTTTTTCATATTATAGATGAAGAAATGCACACTTACAAAACTGTACTTGTCCCAATTTATTCACTTGTTAAACAGCAAAGTTAGATTCCCCATTCTTCAACACAGCCACAAATACACTTGCTGAGAGAACTTTTAAAACAAGTTTATGTAGAAGAATCTCTTAGATTAGTTTCTGAAAGAAAGCTGGTCTATTGGGATCTTTGCTGTATTTCTTTATAACATCATCCACTTGGCACTCCAAATATATGCCACCAGCAATGCCTTGCTACTAGTGTTTATGGAACAGATAACAATGTCACTCTTGCTTCAATTCATTTTATTTCACTTCTAAGTAGAGATGATTCAAAAATGAATTAGATAAGTCCTGTAACAACCATTAGGCCCTATTGAGAGCAAGTGATTTCTAGAGCAGGTAGAAATTGATCATGTTTTCTCTATTTTCTAAAGCTAAATTTCCTCTTTTCCAGGAAATAAATCTAGAAGATGCACTTT
>PVKC010046707.1:0-11181 GCA_004027635.1 Crocidura indochinensis
TGTGTGTTGTGTGTGTGTGTCTGTGTGTGTGTGTGGTGTAGCAAAGGCTCTATCTACTATACCACTCTATTCCTTTTCCAGTTGTACTCATTTAAGATTAAGGAAAATGTCTAGATTTATTTTGTCCTATAGCATAAAGCTAAGGCTCTATCCACTATACTATCCTTCCAGCCTCACATTTCTATTTTATTCCTTTTCCAGTTGTACTCATTTAAGATTAAGGGAAATGTCTAGATTTATTTTGTCCTATAGCATGAAGCTAATAACATTAGCAAAGTAAGGTCCTGAATTGTAACTATTTGTGTTCGTTCTTGTACTGAGAGATATAAAAATATGTGCAGTAAACATGTTATTAGCACAATTTTTCACTCAATGACTCAGTTGTTTTTGACATAGCGCATATACAGATTGTTTTTTTTTTGGGGGGGGGATGCCACACCTGGTAGTGCATAGGAGTTACTGCAGGCTGGTGCTCAAAAATTAATCCTAGCAGCCTCAGAGAACCATATGTGATGCCAGGGATTGAAATTGAAAGCAAATGCTCTACCTGCTGTGCTATTGTTCCAATCCTCAGAATATACATTTTTTTTTCCCATCCCCTGAATATACATTTTTAAGATACAAATTAAACTAAATAATTATAATCAGGAAATATATGAAGAAAGCAAATATCTATATAAACAAACCAAATAAAATATTTATAGAAAATTATTTAAAGGTTGCCTATTAAAGAGGTTGTACTAGCATAAAATAGTTTGGAGTGGTTTAAGTTTCATCCAATGATGATAGACTTCTAGTAATTAAAAGAGCATGGAAATATAAGTAGGTTCAGAATTTATAAACATTTTCTTCATTTTTCACAGCAGTGTACAAAACACAGCATGCGACATTATTTCCTCACTTGAAAAAACAGCACTAAAAATAGGCCAATTTCTGATAGAGGATACAAACTGCCAGGAGGAAGACTATGAGCGCAGTAGGAGTTCAAGAAAGAAATGATAATAAAACTGCATTGCTGCTGAGAACCAGACAAGAAAGTATGAATCTTCACTCTAACCCTAACACCCACTTCCTATGTGGCCTTGGGTGAAACACTTAAATTCTGTTATATGATTAATAGCAGCACTGATTCTACATTTTTACTAATACATTGTAAGGTCAAACAGAATCATGATGCAATGTGCATAGAATATATATGTGTGTATATATATGTATATATATATATATATATACTGTGCATATATGTATATATTGCCCTTTCTCAGGACTCTCCTATCTTTGTTTATCTCTTATGTTTTATTTTCTCTAAGGCAACTTGTACATTGACATAAACCACAAAGTTTGAGAGGTTCACCCTAAAATTGTAAGAATCTTTTAGGCAGGCATATTTTAGAAAGGAGAAGAGGAGACCCTCCCAAATATACTTGACATTGTCTTCAGTTCTTGTAGAAAAAAAGTGAAAGAAACGTCATGGGGGCTGGGCGGTGGCGCTGGAGATAAGGTGCCTGCGCTAACCTAGGACGGACCACGGTTCCATCCCCCGGTTCCCCATATGGTCCCCCGTGCCTGCCAGGAGCGACTTCTAAGCGAATAGCCAGGAGTAACCCCTGAGCATCACCGGGTGTGGCCCAAAAACCAAAAAAAAAAAAAAAGAAACGTCATGAAAATAGATGAGATATTTTGTGATCTTTTACAAAGGAAGAAAGGAATACATTACACTGATGTAAAGAAATGACTCAGAATCCCCTTTCAAGACTCTAGGGTGGATTACAAAAAAGTGCCACTTCAATTTCTGGTTTTGGTCAAGGGATCTGTGGGACACACTGCCTACAGTCAAGGCTTATTCCTTCCGGGCTCTGTGTTCAAGTATTTTCCTGGATGTACCAGGGATCTAATGGAAGTTGCAGTACCTTAATCCCTGTACTTTCTCTCTGGCCACAGAAAGTGTCTCTTTAATACTCAGAATAGTGTTTGTCAGGCTTTTATAATTCATCTCCCTAAAGTATCTCTTTTTTCTATCTATTGTAAAGCCCTATTACATAAAATTTGGTTGCATTTTATGCCCTATAGTTTTTGACATAAAATGATCAAATATGTATTTTTAGTGAGCTAAACTCCAAGAAGATTTTTATGTACACCTTTCCATTCACTGCCCTTCCATTTATGCCTCAAATGCCAGATTTTGACAGCATGCTCATTTTTTAGTAATAACATTAACAAATATACTATTCAAGAAAACTTATAGTTATTATGAGATGACTAGCTACTTTCCACCCTTAAAATAAAAATTCATGGAATAAAAATGTAGAGCAATTTTTGTTTCAATTACTTAGAAATTCAGTAAAATTAATATTATTACCAAAAATATCTTTTAGCAGAACATTTTACAATATATTTTCATATAAGTAAATTATTAAGAACTTAATGTAAGTTTATTTTGTTAAATAAACTTTTTCCCATTGTTAAGTTTTTTTTAATTTTTCTATGTCACTTCTCCCTCTCATACCCTCTTTTCTTCTTTCTTTTCTTTTTTTTTTTTTTTTTTTTTTTTTTTTTTTTTTTTTTTTTTTTTTTTTTTTTTTTTTTTTTTTTTTGGTTTTTAGTTCTTGAGCTGCACCCAGTGGTGCTCAGAGGTTACTCCTGGCTCTGTGCTCAGAAATCACTCCTGGACCATATGAGATGCCGGGGATCGTACCAGGGTCTGTTCTGGGTAGGCAGCTTGCAAGGCAAACACCCTACTGCTGTGCTATTGCTCCAGTCCCTCCCCTTCTTTTTTTTTGTTTTTTTGTTTTTTGTTTTTTGGGTCACACCCAGCAGCGCACAGGGGCCACTCCTGGCTCTATGCTCAGAAATTGTTCCTGGCAGACTCGGGAGACCATATGGGATGCCAGGATTCAAACCACTGTCCTTCTGCATGCAAGGCAAATGCCCTACCTCCATGCTATCTCTCCAGCCCCTCCCCTTCTTTTCTTATTTCTTCCTTCCACCACTGGTTTTTGGCTGAGATCACAATTCCAACAAGAAATAAAAACACCACATCACTCAGGAAGGAAGTTAATAAGTTTTCCCTCCCCCAAAAGCCATTAGAGACTTCCTGAATAAATGAGAAACACATTAATTAAAAAGGGGGGGCAGCTTGATAAGCAACAAAAAGAGATTCCGGTCTACATTATGATTAAAATCGACTTTAATAATAAATGTCAGAAATGGATAAGATCTATTAGGACATTTTACACATGTATGGCAGGGAAGTCTGCTCCCAACAATATTGTTTATTTTCAGAACAATGTTTAAAAGCAGTGTGACTTCCACCATTTCCTTTAACATCATTCCACAACATAATGAGATTCATTGACAGGTATTTTTTTTACATATACTTACAGAAAACTTTTAGTTAAAAATCATTCCTTTTTGTCATTGTTGTCTTATTAGTCGGCAGGATAGATGAATGCAATTATACACACATTCATACACACATCTGTGTATGTGTTTTATTATAAGTGAATTTTATTTATTTATGAGCATCTCATTTGTCACAAGTCAAATTTTATAAAACATGATATGAATATCTACATATTTTCTTATTCTGAGGATCATTTCTTTTAGCATAAATTCTGTTTTTACACAAGGTTCCAAGGGCCAGAGCAATAGTACAGCAGGTAGGGTGCTTGCTTTTGCGTACAGTTAACCTGGGTTCAATCCCTATGATACCCTAAGCCCTGCTAGGTGTGATCCCTAAGTGCAGAGCCAGGAGTAAGCCCTGAGCTTTTTACTGAGCTTGGCCCAAATATATAAAAATAAAAAACAAACCAGGTTCTATTATATATCTTAGTTACAAATAATGAATCATAAGATGACTTGCTTCTGTTTCATGGAAAATTTGGAGAAAGCTCATTTGCTTTTTTTTGTTGTTCAATTTTGATGTTGCTCAACAAATAACTTAATCCTCATAAACAAAATAAATACCTTTCACAGTGATAATTTAAATTAAAATATGTTAACTTTAGAGAAGAGATTTAGTAAAAAAAAAACTGGTTTGGCTTCCATTTCAATGATTTCACATAGTATAGTTACTGAAATCAACTTAATACTTGTCAAGATTCATTTAACTTTATAGTGAGCATCTGGATAGTGCCATAGTGCAGATGTTGAAATACAGTACCATAATAAAAACACTTCAAATCTCATCTGGTTAATGACATACTTCAGTGAAAATTATTTTCTATAATAGCTGACTTATTTTCCCCCAAATAAAAGATGTCCACCTTTTGAAAAGGCATAATTTTGACTTCTTCTGAAAAAAAGCCATTATTCTCTATAACAAATTTAGATTTTACTTATAGCTAAATGACAATTAGATTTCAATGAAAAATATATCACTAACTTGTTACTCACCAATTTATTAAACATTAATAAAGCAGTATTACAAGTTATAAAAAGTTACACATCTCCATTAAATATATGTGAAAATCTATCATTTTGGAAATAAGGAACAAAACCCAAAAAACCTTGTAACTTAATCACAGATTGGGAGCCTTCTTGCTACCCAATGAAAAAAGAATTTGAATTCTTTCTGACATGGACTTCTATAGAACCCTGTGTACTTTCCCTAAAAAAAAGCATTTCATATTTATTGAAATGTCTTATCTCATTGCCTTCTCTTTATACAGTTCTTTCTCCATATTTTGCTCTATTAATTTCTTTGTTTGTTTGTTTGTTTTTTCTTTTTGGACCACACCCAGTTACGCTCAGGGGTTACTCCTGGCTATGTGTTCAGAAATCGCTCCTGGGTTGAGGTACCACATGGTATCAGGGGGATCAATCCATGGTCCGTCCAAGGTTAGCGCATGCAAGGCAAATATCCTACCACTTGCATCACTGCTTTGGTTCCAATATTAAGTTCAAATTTAACACATTTTATATTTCTAACACTTGGAAAAATTCTTTCAAGTTAACTCAATAGAATGGTACGTGTAGGTTGATAAAGTAGAGAATTTAACATGTTTAAATTGATTAGTATCAGAACTCCAAAACTTAAGTTCCTTCAATAACTCACTTTTTATTAACTTGTAAAATAGTGCTATACTTTTATTCCTTAGGATATTATAATCACCTCCACATTTGAATGTAAATGCTAGGATCAACTTATGTTTTACTTTCTCTTCTATTTTTTTTAATAATTTCTTTAATTGAATGACCATGAGATATACAATTACAAAGTTGGTTCATGATTGAGATTCAGTCATACAATGTCCAACAACCAACACTTTACCAGTGCAAATTTCCTGCCACAAAGTGTCCAGTTTACCTTCTACATTCTCTGGGGTCTCCCCAGTACTGCCTGCATCTATAGCGACATTTTCTTCTTTTTCTCTCTTTTCCTGTTAGACATTGTAGTTTAGACATTGCAGTTTGCAATACAGTTACTGTGGGGGTATCATGCATATCACTTTACATCCTTTTGTTACCCAGTTCTTGTCTAATATGATCATTTCAAACTATCATTGTTATAATGTCCCTTCTCTGCCTTAACTACACTCTCCCACTATTTGTGGCAAGCTTCTTTCAATAGTTGCTCTTCCCGAGTCTTGTCTTTATTGTCTTTGGATATTATTACCATACTATCTTTTGTTTTAACATCCACCAAATGAGTGCACTCATTTTATGCCTAGTCCTCTCCCTCTGATTCATTTTGCTTAGCATAAGACTCTATATCCATCTGTGTATGAGCAAATTTCGTGTCTTCATTCTTCCTAGCAACTGTGTAATATTTCATTGTGTAGATACCTGAGTGTCTTTATCCACTCATTTGTTCTTGGGTACTTCAGTAGTTATGAGACACTAGCAACTGTGAATAGTGTTACCATGAATGTAGGAGTGCAGAGGGTTTTCTGCATTATTTGTGGGCTCCTAAGGTATATTCCCAGGAGCAGTGAGTCATATGAAGCTAATTTCTAATTTTTTGAGAAATGGCCATAAGGTTTTCCAAAAAGGCTGAACTAGTCTTCATTCCCACCACTAAATGAGAGTTGCTTTCTCCCTGCATCATCATCAGCCTTATTCTTTTTCAGATGTGTTCATCTCTGTAGTGAAGTGATACATCAATGTTGTTTAGATTTGCATTCCTTGGTGACTAATTATATGTAGCATTTTTGCCATGTGGAGCATTTTTCCCATTTTTTTCCATGGCCTTTTGGCCATATGTATTTCTTCTTTGAGGAAGTTTCTGTTCATTTTTCTCCCCATTTTTGGTTGGGGTTAGAATTTTTTTCCTGTTAAGCTCTACCAGGCCTTATATATCTTAGTATCAAACCTTATCAAATGGGCTCTGGGTGAATAATTTCTCCCAATTCATGGGCAGTTTGTATCCTGGTTACCATTTCCTTTGATCTTCAGAAACTTCTTCGTGTAATGTAGTCCCATTTGTTTATCTGTGCTTCCACTTACTTGTCCAGTGGTGGTTTAACCTTCAAGATTCATTTAGCTTCAATGTCAGTATTCTACCTATGTTTTCCTCTATGTACCTTATGGTTTTAGGTCTGATATCAAGATCTTTAATCCATTTTGATTTGACTTTTGTGCATGATGTTAAAAATATGTTTGAGTTCACTTTTTTTTGCAAGTAGCTGACCAATTTTCCCAACATTACTTGTTAAGAGGTTTTTCTTGCCCCTTTATCAAAGATTAATTGATCATATACCTGAGGGTCAGTGTCAGAATATTCAAGTCTATTCCACTAACTTGAGAGTCTGTTTTTATTCCAATACCATGTTGTTCTAATTACTCCTGATTTATAGTACAGTTTAAATTTGGGGAAAATGATGCTTCCCATATACTTTTTTTCAAGGATTCCTTTAGCTATTCATGGACATTTATTGTTCCATGTGAATTTCTGCAGTGTTTGATTTATTTCTTTTAAGAAAAGGTCATGAGTATCCTTTAAAGGATTGCATTAAAACTGTAGAATGTTTTGAGAAGTATTGCTATTTTAATATTTTGTTAATCCTCCCAAAAACATGAGCAGGGAATGTGTTTTGATTTCCTGTGTCCACTTTTATTTTTAAAGCAGTTATTTTTAGTTTTCTTTATACATCTATCTTTGTATAGATTCAGTTAAACTTATTCCAAGGTATCTAATTTTCTGAAGCACAGCTATGAATGGGATTGTTTTTTAAATATCTCTTTCATTATTTGTATATAAAAAAGCCATGAATCTTTGTGTATTAATTTTATAGCCTGCCACTTTACTACACAAATTTATTGATTCTAGATTTTTTTCTAGAGTCTTTAGGGTTTTCTTATTATAGTATATCACATCATCCACAAACAGAATTTCCTTTCCTATCTGGATGTCCTTGTTATCTTTTTCTTGCCTAACTGCTATAGCAAGTACTTCTACTAGTACTTTGAATAGAAGAGATAATAGTGGACAAGCATGTCTTGTGGCAGATCTTTACTGTCTGTTTTAAGGTACTTCTCACTTTTTTTTCCCTTTACTCTGTGCTAGCTACTCTGTACAGAACATTATCGTTCCCACTCCAGCAGCTCTCTATACCTATCCATAGAGAAACAGCATTGGAAAGACTAAAAAGTCAGATTTTGTTAGGTATATTTTATCAGATTGAATTATGTTATGTTTCCAACTTATTAAATATAATATAATAAATTAAATATAATATTCAGAGTAGAAGAATGTCTTTAAGAAATTACATGACTTTTAGACACCATTCTTCAGACTACACTACAATCCTCTGCCATAGCACAGAGAGGTTGCATGTTTGCCTTGAACACCACTGATCCAGATTTGATCTAAAGCATCCCCTATAGTTCACTGAGCTGGAGTAATTTCTGAGCACAAAGCCAGAAGTAAACCCTGATGCAATCAGATGTGACCCCAAAATAAGACAAAACAACAAAAAGGATTTTCTACTAGTCCTGTGATACAGTACAGAAGGAATCACTCATGGTTTTGTGCCAAAGGACCATATTGGCTGCATGCAAGGCATAAAACCACGAGTGATTCCTGAGCACCACTGTCTGTGATCCAAAACCTGATGATGATGATGATGATGATAATGATAATAATAATAATAATAATAATAATAATATTTCCTACTGGGTGAATAATGGGCTGGGATTCAGTGGCACAGCAAATGTCTCACACAAGTTGGACTCCATCATGGGAGAGAAAATTTTTCTTCTATTGTTTTAGGAATCTTCCTCTGAAATTCAGAAGCTAGTTTGCAATTCACTTGAATCAGAAATGTTTAAAAGTGGCAAAGTAAAATCACATGCCAAATAATATAAACCTGATTAATCCTCCCAAGAATATTCTTTTCTCTGAAGAATCAGATAATAGAAAAAGGAATAAAGACTTATTCTAATGGCCTCATTAGACATTAAGCATCCTCCTTCCCATACAGTGAATATAATCTTCGATATCCTGTCCTTTTACTTATAAAAGCATTGCAATGCAATATTCTAATCCCCTAATTTTCTTATTTTTATATATTTCAATCCTAAAATGATTGATTCTATTGAATAACTCCTAGTCTAGACAAGGAGTTCACAAATACTAATAAAACAATTATTAGATAAAACTTTTTTTATGAATGCCATAAGAAAATTTGTAGATAGGGTAGAAGTGTAGAATAAACTGCACTTTGTTTTTAGTGGCCCTAAATTACTGAGAAGAGAGTCTGAGTTGTGGCAATGTGGAAGGAAAGAAATCGATAAAGCACTACAGGGTAGAATTGCATCTTGATAGCGATTGTACACTGTAAATGTCTCTCATTCATCATAATCTGCTTGAATTAAAGATTCATTTTTAAGGTCTTGAGAACTCACTAAAGCAATGTCAGAACTCCTTTTAAAATATCACATAAAATATGAAGGTAGTCTTGAACATGATTAAAATGCTTAGACCTTTTGATACTTATATAACAGTGACTAAGCAGTGCAAAAAAGAAGTCCAATTCAAGCAAAAATTTTATCCATTTTTATAATGTATCATAGCACCTATAGAAAGTAAAACTATGTTCTTTCAAATCCTGTCAACAGAGAGGATTATAAGAAACGTTAACCTATGCTTTTTTAAACAACATAACCTAACTATACAAAAAATACGGCATTTTATGAGATAAAAGCTGGTTCCTAATACCAAATTACTTGACAATGAAAATATCAGACAGTAAAATGAAAAATAACCATAAGAATTCCTTAACCATATGGTATAAAGTATAAGATTGACCATCTCGGGTCATAAGAAGCTCATAAATAGGGAAAGAAAACCCACAATTTTTGTATCTCAAAGAGATATTGTTTACATGTAAACTAAAAAGATTAAAAAGCAACAAAAATTGGGGGCGAGCGTGTTAGCATAGTTGGTAGAGTGGTTGTCTTACAAGAGGACAACTCTAGTTGGATCTTCAGCATTCCATATGTTCCCTTAGGCCTGTCAGTTGTAATTTCTGAATGCAGAGCCAGAAATAACTCCTGAGGATGGCTAGGTGTGGCCCTCCCAAAAAAACAACAAAAACAAAACAAAACAAAAAAGAAACAAAAATTAAAATGTGAGTTTAATAAATTAGAAAATCAGTATTTAATAAATAGCATATGAACTATATATTAAATACTATTAACAATAAAAAAGAGCAGGCCACTAGACAAAGCAACATCATGTATTAATCTGAACATTTTATTAGTGATCAACTCAGACTCAAAAAGCTACTGTATGACTCCATTCTTATGACATCCTAAACAGGAAAAACTAGAGGGACAGAAAATGGAATAATGGGGTCTAGTAAGAGGACATGAGGAGAGGAATTAACTACAAAGGACTACTTAAAATCTACCTAGGTAACCTAATCATACAATACCATTATTTGGTGGTGGTTACATCGTTCTCTGCATTTGTTAAAACTTGTACTGTGCACCAAAAGAGTATAAGTTACTATATGCAAAATATCTATAAAGAAAAGCTATTACCAGGAAATAATAGTTAATATTAATTTATCTAATTATGAATAAAGGTTGAAAACCATGATCTCAAATTTCAATAAATCCTAGATGCTGTTCAGAATTTTACTACTATAAGGTGGCAGTAAGATTATCATTCAGTGAGGCAGAATTACATTTAAATTAATAAAATTAATATCTAGGAAACTATTGTAAATGAGGACTGGAGTGGCATCTTCCCAACTTGGGTTAAATTTCCAATACCATATAGTCCCCTGAGTATTGCAGTGCACATCCCTGGAGGTCCAAAATAAAAGTAAGTGTGGAACTGAGCGATGCCATGATGGCTCAGGTATCTCTGGCACTGTAGGACTCAAACTGTATTGCACTCTTGGATTCTTGCATTGAACCAACAGCCCAGTTGGCCAAGAATCCCTAGTAGACTACTCAGAACATGAGTCTCATGTTGGAGACAACCCTGAAAGAAACTATTGCATATGTAAGTAAGAATAGAGTATGTAACCATACTCGTAGGACAGCGTGAGGAGGGTGCTTACCTTTCATGTGGGCACCCCGGCTATGATTCCTAGTGCCCCATATGGTTCCCCAAGTATGCTAGGAATGATCCCTGAACACAGAGCCAGAAGTAAGCCCTGAGCACTGCCACATGTGACCCTCCACCCCCCCACACCAATAAAAAGAAAGAAAAAGAATAGAGCATGCATTCCTTCTATTTATATACTAAATCATCTTACAAGTTAAATACATATGTACTTGAAGTAAAACATATGTGCATGCAGATGATATATATATGTGTATATATATATATAAAACTAATGTTTAATGAAAGCAGTAAGAGACTTTTGTGTATTTGGGGCTAAAAGTCACTTTGGGAAACAATCAATAACAGGTCTAACTTCAAATTCTATATGTGCTACTCAATTAAATTAAGATTGTCACTTAAATTACCTTGGCTGATTAAATAAGAATGACAGGACACTTAGCTCCTCATCTGCCTTCTAAATAGTCTATAAAAATTCCATTCTTTTCTTACTCCTTATTCCACCACCCCCCAATCCTGAAAGGCCCAAGGTGTCCAAAAGTACCAGATTTGTAAATGTAAGCTGACTGCTTCTCAAACTCTTAAGAAAATCCACATTATCTTCTATTGGGGAATACACCACTGATCTGCTATTATCAGTGAGTAGTTACTGTCTCAGAGGT
>PVKC010046708.1:0-11178 GCA_004027635.1 Crocidura indochinensis
TCCTCCTCCTCCTCCTCCTCCTCCTCCTTTTGGCAGTTGCTACTAAATTTTTTCTTCCCCTTTTCTTATCCGTTTTATCTCCAACCACAACAGAATAGATACCCAATCTACAACAAGCTGTAAAGTGGAGACCAGATACACAAGTATTCTGGGGGGCAAAGAGGGAGATATGAGGTACATGCTGGGAACAGGGGTATAGGGAAGACAACACTGGTGATGGGAATGCTCCTCATTTATTGTCACTACGTACCATAAATTATTCTGTGAAAGATTTGTAATGCACTTTGGTCACAATAAAAGTTTATTAAAAAAAAAAAGAACACCTGGTGTTGAATCATTGTTCTGCAATATCTTACTCTGTGATCTGGGGCAAGTCACTTATCATTTGAGACAGTTTTCTCTATAAAATGTGAGGAGTAATCCTTGCTTTTCCTTGAACTATGAGTCTGTGTGCTGATAGCAAGTGATTTCTGTGAAAATATTTTACAAGCTGTAAAGTTTAGTTTAATTGTAAGTTAGATTGCAGTGGGGAAAAGATAAAATTGCTCGTTTGGGAAAGTGTAATTTGTTGATGCTCTCTTTGCTATAATCATATGAATATATTAGAATGTGAATAAATGCTGGATTAATGAGGAATATATAGATAGTGGATAGAAAGTATTGTAGTAGAAATTTGAGATTCACATTAGAGTTCATTTAGGCCTCGGAGAAAAAAACAGTGTCATGAATAGGAGAAGCTATGATAGGTGCTACGTAAGCTTGAGTGAGTGAAGAGAAAGATAGGTGATAAATTTACTAAGAAGGGAAGCATAGAGACTGTAATCACAGTAATATTCTTTATCAGAGTAAGATACCACTATAATATCCTTTAAAAGTAATTAAGAGGGGCTGGAGAGATAGCACAGTGGAGTTTGCCTTGCAAGCAACCGACCCAGGACCTAAGGTGGTTGATTCGAATCCTGGTGTCCTATATGGTCCCCCATGCCTTCCAGGAGCTATTTCTGATCAGATAGCCAGGAGTAACAGTCAGGTGTTGCCCAAAAACCAAAAAAAAAAAGTGATAAGAAATCGAGTTGGAAAGGAAAATTTGAGTCCGAGATTAGGTGTTAACCAGAAGCAGTGGAGGAGTGATTAGAATCCAGCACTATCACCATGAGGGGTCAGGGGGGAAGCGTAAAGTTCAAGGAAGACCAGAATTGGATTCTCTCTCTCTCTCTCTCTCTCTTTTTTTGGTTTTTGTCTTACACGGGGCAGCGCTCAGGGGTTGCTCTTGGCTCTGCACTCAGAAATCACTCCTGGCAGGCTCAGGGGACCATATGGATGCCAGGATTCAAACCACCGTCCTTCTTCATGGATGGAAAATGCTCTATCTCTCCAGCCCCCAAGAATTGGTTTCTTGACACAGAGAATATAATTGATTTCTTTTGGAGTTATTCTCATGCAATTTCTCCATGCATCCAATGCTTTCTTTCCTGAATCATGACACCAGTGTTTCATTACATTGCTTATATTTCAGATACATTTTCATTCTGGGAGAGAATATTAGATGATTAATCCTGAGTATTGCTGTATTACTGGTGCATAGTAAGTATTGTATATATTCTTTAGAAAGAATGAATATTCTAAAACTAAGGTGGTTGTTATGAAGGAAGGTTAGAAAAAAGCTGCATCAAAGTTACACTTGGAACCATTCTGGGTCAACTGATGTTAAATGAGATAAGTTGATAAGGTTGGGATCTTTTTCCATTAACTCTCTGGAGATTGAGAATATGAGTTGAAAATGGAGATTGTGTATTAGAGATAGTAGAAATAACAGAAGGTCAAGGGGGCTTAGCCAGCATCTATGTCTAAGAAGGCTAGGCTATTTTGTTAAGCAGATCAAGTAAGTCATCAGTGGCTCAGAGAATAAAAGACATTTTGAAAACTAATTAGACAGTGTTAAAAGGGTGGCCAAAGTCATGAGTGAGAGAGACATGGAAAGGTCTTACAATTTAGTCTCTTGTGTGATTGGCTTTCTCAGGGCTTTTATAGGTTTAATGGATTTCTTCGAGTTTTGCCCCATATCCAGTGTTTTAGAATGATATCTCATTTTATTGATTTTTTAGACTTCTTTTTTTGGGGGGGTACATCTGGTGGTACTCAGGGATTACTCCTGGATCTGCATTTATAAATCACTTGTGTGATGTTCAGGCACTATGTGGGATGCCAGGGATAGAACCTGGATCAGCCATATGCAAGTCAGCTGTCCTTTCCACCCTGGTATCTCCCTTGATCTTGACTCTCTTTTTTTAATAGAATCATTGCACATGAAATTAGTTAAGGTGGGCTCATAATCTTGTGCAACTGCCCAGTGTCCCTACAAGAAGGAATGTGGTGACAGACATCAGGGGACATGACAATAAGAGGCAAAGTAGCTGAGCAATGTGCCCTTCCCTCATTTTTTTTAGCCACTCACTAGAAACACAGTGCTAGAAAGGAATCTCCCCCACAAGCTTCAGAAAGAGAATGTGGTGCTGCTAACACCTTGTGTTGAGACTGGTAAGACCACCATCATATTATCTTTTTAATATGTTGTGGGTAGTTCTGGCATCCCTAGAGAATGGAGGCAGTGACAGCGGTGAAAGGGCAACAAAAAAAGGGTCGGGGTTCTTTGTGAGGCCTCAGGTAATTCTGATGGTCTGGAATGCAAGAGAAGTCTCTGGATTAGGGGAATTCTTTTTAAAACTTGGTTATTCTGTTCTTTCTACTTAGGTTTTTTTTGAAAGCATAATGAGGGGTTTTACCTTCACTGTTTGGCTCATCTCAGCAATCCAAGCTAGTTAGTTAGTGCCATTTGGGTTTAGGCTACCCTTGGTGTTTGCCTGTGACTTTTTGTTGTTGTTGTTGTTGTTGTTTTCATAGGTAGTATGGCATGGTTATTTCAGTCCTGAGTACTATAGGCTTCAGACCAACTCTTCATCTTGTTGATTTCATGGTAGGGTAGTTAAGTGAGAAGGGGCTTTACTCCCAGTAATTCCTAGACCAGTAATTTGCTCTTGATAGAGTCAAAGAAATAGGGCCAGTGTGAACTGTGGGCAGATTTGCTGTTTTCTTAGATATCTGTCTTCTTTCTTTTCTTTTCTTTTTTTTTTTACTTCCCTCCAGCCCCTTACCAAAACAAAGCAGATAGCTCTGTTGAAGGGATCTTCAATACTCTTCTCCAAAAATCTTATAGTTTTGAGAGATAGCAATCAAGGCTTAATGCTTTCCATCATCTTATGTGGGGGCATGAGGCCTTACCAGACTGTGAGACTATATTGGCTTTACTCACAGCAGTTGTTTGCCTTCCTGAAAGAGTTGCTTTAACTGGCTCCAGCTATCTTCATCTGTCCTAAAATCTTTTAAAACTCATAAGATTTTATGATGAGTTTTATGATTTACTCCATTTTATTTACTGCGGGGTCTTTTTATCTCTGTGGGGGTACACTACTGGACTCCATGTACTATGATGCTCTGGACTGCACTTGTTTTTTATTCAGTGGCAAGTCTTATATCACATAATCCTGGAAAATTCAGTCCTCCTAGGTTTCATGAATGCATATGTGTGTATGTACATCTGTAGTTTTAATCATTAAGTCTTCCAGTTTATAAATTAGCTTTTTCTAAAGATGCAAAGAGAGAGGGACAAGGTGAAGTTACAATGGGAAGACAATCACCCATAAACAGAATTTTCATTTTCAGTCAAAAATCATTAAGAAAAATAAAAAAAACACATGCACAATTACTTTGTCCCTCAGTTCTCAGAATGTAGTACATTATAACATTTCTTGGAAGTACACAAAGCAATCTAAAGCCATAAAATTTATGTAACTCCTTTAACATTAAAGGCTATATTGTTGACACAGTTCATCACAATACATTATTTCATTAAGAATGAGTCAAAAGAGCACAGCGAAGGTGTTAGAGTGACAATTGTTTGTACAGGTCCAGCAAAATACAGGGGACATGGAAAGGAAAAACCTTGGCCTAAATACAAGTAGACCATACCCCTAAAGTTTTCTGGCATAAGACCAACTGTAGGCTCCAGGCATACGAGGTTGTGCAACACAAATCATTGCCTGCAATGCAAATACACTTTTATTTTTTCACACAGTCACTGTTGTTGGTGTCAGGTTTCTGTAGCTAAGGATCCTGGAATATGTCCATATCCTACATCAAAGTCAGGATGATGTGGAGCTTACTTTAGTTTCACCTCACAATTAGCAGAGATGCAGAGATGATGCAGAGAGCTCTGTCATGAAAGCCAGTCATTATTGTTAAGTCTTTTGGGTGTTAAGGGAAGTCTCTGTTGAATAGGACTATGCCAGAGCAGTGGTAGGGTCTTCCCTGGTAGAGGATTGCTTTCAGGTGATGTTGTACACAAATGTGGCTGTTTTTAGATGGCATCCCTAGTTCAGGCATAAATGGACAATGCCTGTTCTTCTGAGGCCTGTGTCAGGTCATTATGACAATGTTCAAGGCGGTAAGGTCTCACTGCATTACAAGATTTTTTTTTGGTAGGGAGGTCACATCTGGCAGCATTCAGGGGTTACTCCTGGCTCTACGCTCAGAAATCACTCCTGGCAGACTCAGGACAAATGCCTTACCTCCATGCTATCTCTCCGTCCTGCATTACAAGATTTGTGTATTCCCATCTCTATTAGAAAAGAACATGTTTATATATATATATATACATATATATAGTAATTTCCCATTTTAATGTGCCTATGCAAAGGAAGAACATACCACATGGCATAATTGATACCTATGGGGACACTAGAACAAGTTCAACAATTCCCTTGACTTGGTTCTAACATAAATTTTAAATGCATGGGCACTTCTACAGACTTCCTTATTAAACAGATAACAAAGAGAAGGATAGATAAAACAAATACATAGAGGGGAAATTTTGAAATAGTTGGGTGGGGTATTAAAATCAGTGAACAACTTTGGTCTGTGATTTGACCTGTATGGTATTGAAGGTAAAAAGGGTAAATTGGGGGAAATAATGTTTGGACTGAGGCAGTAAAGGACTAGAAATGAGCATTGTAGGGCAGTGTCAAGGGCACAATACAAGATGGATATTACAAATATGTAAAATATATGCATAGAATACTATCAATATATATTGTATGCCCCCGCATGGTTTTTAAAATGGAGACCAATTGCCAGTGACTGCCCCAACACAACCCAGTGCAACATCTGACCTCCCTCCTCTGAGTGCCCCTTTCCCCAGAGTAGAGGGGGGGTTAATATAAATTAACTTTTTATTCTTGAAATTATGACTTTGAAATGATTGTTTATAGGTCTGTGTTCTCCTTTCAACTGCCCTCACTTTCCTTTGAACTGAGTAGAGGCTGATGTATCTTCTGTGAAATCTGGCCAAAGTTGTTAGCAGTTTTGGAGAAATCATATGTTTAGATCATTTTCTTCTTGAATGTGCATCTACAATCCTACCTGATCATTGTGGCAAATTCTGACCAGTGGCCCACTTTAACCTGCAGCTGTGTTTTGTTTGGACACTTGTTAATGTCCATAACTGGGTCAGGTTCTTTTCAGTCGGACACAGACTGTGCCATTCCTTGAAGTTTTAATTGTGCCTTGGTTTTTCCCCCAGCGTGATGTCCTGAGACCTTTCATTTAAATGGTACCCAAAGCACATTTTCCAGTTTCTTTCCCCAAAAGAAACAGATCAGTAGGTAGATTTCAGGTTGGTTGGAATTTGTCTTTATCTTTATAGCTGTCTTCTGAGGATGGTTTAAAAGTGAAGTTACAGTACTCTAATGTGTGAAGGGAAAACTTGGTGAAGATTAAGGAGGTGTAGGGTCAATATATTTGATTAATCTCCTAAATAGATCTTAAAATTGTGACCTTGATCTTTTTTGTACCAATGTGTTTTGCTCATCCTTTTTCTTTTTTTAAATGCTATGGTTTTCAATATTGTTACTTACGGATTATCATGCATATCACTTTATCTCCTTTAGTACCCTGTTCTTGTTCAGTGTGATCACTTCCAACGAACAATGTCTCGCCTCTAAATTTTAGTGGTATTCCCCTGATATTTGTAGCAAACTCTTTACCAGGAACTGGTCCCACTGACTCTCATCTCTATTGTCTTTGTGATATTATTACCATACTATTTTTCTTATACCTCTCAAATGAGTGTAATCATTCTCTGTCTCTCCCTCTTTTTCTAACTTATTTTTCTCAGTATAATACTCTCCACATCCATTCAAATAAGCAAATTTAATAACTTCATTTTTCCTAAGAGCTGCATAGTATTTCATTGCGTAGATGTACCCTACTTTCTTTATTCAGTCATCATTCAGGAGCACTTGTATTATCTCCAGATTCTGGCTAATGTGAATAGTGCTATAATGAATAAAGATGTGCAAAAGGCTTTTCTGCATTATGTTTTTGGGCTTTTATGTGACATTAATCTTAATGATTGTGTTTAGCAGAAGGGAAACTTTTTTCTAGTTCTGGAGGGAACAATCACCTTATTGAATGATTCTCTTTTAACCTTTTTTGATCTTGTTAGAAACATATCTACTACTCAGTTTTCCTTATACACAAAACGCTGAAAAATTCAGACTGCAGTAACAAACCTCTGGAAACTAATCTCCATTTCACATGCTTCTTTTATTTGTTCTGTTGCAAGTGTTGATCACAAGACAAGCTGACATGGGGGCCTACATGCCATTGATCTGATTGCTTCCTCTTTGGTTTCTGCTCTGTGGTTATGAACCTTCTTCTTAAAAGACCATATTGAGTTCATTCACTGTTGTGAATGAAAATAATCAGTTGGTGAAAGCATAGAATTAGAAACCTCTTGGTATATTTATTTCTATGTCTCAAGAATTCTGATTTAAAGCAGACTATTTCAAGTAATGTGAACAGTAGGTCATTCAGGAGTCTCAAAAGAATCAATGTTTTCTTCCCTCCTCTCCAAGAAAATCTATTTAAAGCAAGGGTCAAATCAGTGCTGGATTTAGAACCTATTAAATACAAGTCTGGAGAATAGAGCTACTTCTCTTTTTTATGTTTTGCATAGTTCCAAGCACTAGAGATTCTCTGGTATTCTGCAGCTCATCATTTTCTACATATTATGTTTTTGTAAGTTTGCTTTTGTGGAGGAGGATAGAATGTATGGAACCTATAGCAGATCTGCCTAGTGAATATGAACCCCTCTGAGTCTTAATGCTTATTCACTTTAGAAATAACTGAAATCTTTAACACCTGTGTTGGAGTATTTAAGACTTTGCTTTACAAATAATAGAATTTATTACTGCAGACATTAGCATGCCTTTCAAAATGAATGGGCTCAAATATTTCCCTTTTGCTTCTGAAGGAGAACATATGAATTCTGTACTTGGAAAAGAGCAAAAATATTGAGAAGCTGAACACAGTGACATGCTTTACCTCTTGTACTTCCAGCATCTTTGAGATGTTGGGAAGTGAGCACAGGGGAAGCACAGCAGAGGGAACAATTTAGTGGACAGTGGTAATGGTACAAGGGAGGAAGAGTCTTCAGCAGAGTGGTGGTGAGCAGTAGCCAAGTTTATGTTTTTAAGGCACAGGTTACATTATTTGCCAATGGATTTATGTGGGTTCCTAGGGGGCATAATGGCATGAATGAGAGTGACTCTGAGTAGCACTGTGTTTAGAAAGCCACAGTGACCCAAACCCAGAAAGTCCCCGGTCACTGCTTTCCCCCTCTTTGTTTTGTCCCCACTAGAAGTTTGTGTGCTAAATGTTGAAGGACTTCTCTTGCTCTGAAGTTTTTGCTTTGAATAGCCATCTTTACTGAATTTTTGCCTGTCATTGTAGAAGAGAGTGGTGAGATGTGCCCCAGCCTTAATCAGAACCTGTTCTCATTCATTGTGGAATTTACTTCATTTGGGGAACCTTCTGGCCTCGTTTTTGTGGTGAGAACTCCCCTTCACAATACATGCTTTGTGATCTCCAAAGCAAATTAAACTTTTCCTTTTTGTGAATTTATTTAGAAAACATGTATAGAATGTCCCTTCGATTTATTTCACTCAGCATAATATTTTCCATGTTCATCGATTTATAGAAAAAATTCATGACTTCATCTCTCCTGATGGCTGCATAGTATTTCATTGTGTATATGTACCACAGTTTCTTTAGCCACTCACCTGTTGAAGGGCATCTGGGTTGTTTCCAGATATTATAAATAGTGCTTCAATGAATATAGGTGTCCAGAAGTCATTTTGTATTGTATTTTTGTATTCCTAGGATATATCCTTAGGACTTGTATAGCTGGGTCATATGGGAGCTCAATTTCCAGTTTATTGGGGAATCTCCATATTGTTTTCCAAAAAGCTGAACTAGATGGCATTCCCACCAGCAGTGAAAGAGTTATTTTCCCTCCACATTTTCCCACCCCAATACTGAGTGCTCTTGTTCTTTGTGATATGTGCCAGTCTCTGTGATGTGAGATGGTACCTCATAGTTTTGATTTGCATCTCCCTGATGATTAGTGATGTGGAGCATTTATTCATGTGCCTTTTGGCTATTTGAATTTCTTCTTTGACAAAGTGTCTGTTCATTTCTTCTCCCCATTTTTGATGGGGCTAGATGTTTTTTTTTTTGTTGTTGTTGTTGTTAAGTTCTGTCAGTACCTTGTATATCTTAGATATTAGCTCCTTATTTGGTGGGTATTGGGTGAATAGTTTATCCCATTCTATGGGTGACCTTTGTATACTTTTAAATATTTTTTTGAGGCGCAGAAGCCTCTCAGCTTAATATATTCCCATCGAAGATATTCCACTTGTGGGCATTTTCCAGAACCAGCCTAAGGTGACTGACTTATTGGCAGCCTGGGAGTCTGGGAGTGTCAGTCATTACTAGTCTTTGGTGTCTCGTGCATTGGCCTTAATATCTATTAGATGTGAGTGCAAGATTCACTTTCTTCATCTAGTTATAATCACCTTTGCCTATTAACATACACATGTATTTAAATTATTTATGATCCACTTTTACTGTATCTCTTTCAGGAATATTTTTGCTCTTTCATTTGTTTGCAAAGTCTGTACACATAAATAATACTGTTTTAGAGAAAAGAAGACTTTAGAAGTAGTTAGTGCAGTCACTATTAACAAAATATTAAAACAAAAAGTTAAATTCTTCAAGATTGCAAAGTTAAATAAAACAATTGTTCTGTTTTATTTAATTATTTTAAATATTTTAATTGCTTTATTTGTGCAGTATGGTTACAAAATTGTTCATTGTTTGGTTTCAGTTAGACAAAGTAATCTCATTTTAAACATAGCATCAATAAAGATGTTCTTCAAAAGATGGGGCATATTCTGAGAAATGCTAACCCAAAGAGTTCAACCCTTTAGGAACTTTGTGGTCTGTACTATTGGTTGCTGATTAATTGGCAGTGATCAACATTGTTTAAGAATGAAAATGACTGTGCAGCCTTTTTGTGTTTTCTGCATTGATTTCAGGATTTGTTATTCCCAGCCCTATGTATATCTTTAGCTTGCAATTGTCACCTTTTATTTTTGTATGTGATGAAGAGACTTATGTCCTCTTCCACTAAAGTTTACTTGCCTTGCTTAAACATGCAGCTCATTAAAATCATGCAGTACAGGGGCTGGAGAGATAACATGGAGGGCTGCCTTGCATGCATGGTGACTAGTATCCAGGCATCCCATATGGTCCCCAAGCTGGCCAGGAGCAATTTCTGAGTGTAGAGCCAGGAGTAATGCCGAGTGCTATTGGATCTGACCCAAAAATCCAAAAAAAAAAAAAATCATGCAGTACAAAATTGGATTAAAAATTCTAATCATGAGGCTTGAATAAAGATATTTTAAAAGAAATAAAAGAAAATCATTCTTTCTTTTTTTTCTCTTTTTTTTTCTGCTTAGGTACAGCAAATGTTAGGAAGTTAGAAAGGAAATACCCTTTGCCTAAATCAAAACAGGGTGTCTATCCATGAAACATCATGTCATAAGATGGAATACAAAGAATTTTTACTTAAATTTTATTTGTATCTTCTAGATAGGGTTCCCAACTTTTTCAGAGAACCTGAGACATGAATTATTTTGTTTTACTTCATATTTCTGCATCTTTCTACAAATTGAAAAAAGAAAAAAAAAGTGCATGGTGTCTAGAGGCCAAGAGGCCTCAGGTGAATTGATGGAGAGAATAAAGGGTCAGAATTAAATACCCAAGTCAAAATGAAAGACAAAGACTTAAGAGATCCACGCTCTAACAATCTCAACTTAAAATCAATCTGTTTCACTGGTAGGCTAGGGGGTTAAGGGTGGAGATTTAGGATGCAGGCTGGGAACTTTGATGGAGGTAAGTAGACACTGGTGGTGGGAATGAACCTAAATCACTGTCACTGCCTGAAATCTAACTATGAAGGACTTGTAATTCACAGTGGTCTCAGTAAAACATTAAAAACAAAACAAAATGAAACAAAATTCTTTTCAGCGTTAATTTTATTTTGAAACTTTGCAAACTCAACCACTGTTGTGTTTGGTTTGGACAGTTTATATTCCTTCAAGAATCAAGGAGACTTTGACATGGCTAGTGATATTGTTTTGTTAAAAAAAAATAGAGCTTAAAAGTTTAAGTTTCTCCCAATGAATACCACCGAAACACGTAGAAAAAGACACAATACTAGTGTGACAATGGGGAAACAACGCAGGCCAGCGTCAGACATAGAGAATGAAGAAGACAATTCTGATAACCAGATAATGACCAACGAACTAATCAATCTTTCAGATTAGGAATTTAGAAAACCAATATGGAAGATGCTCAAAGAACTCAAAGAAACCATGGACCGAGTTGAGCAGAACACTAATAAGAACCAAAAAAATATGTTGACACAAATCACAAAACTCCAAACTGAAATAACATGTCAATTAACAGACCTGAAAAACTCAGTAAATGAATTGAATCATCTCAACACCAGGGTAGATGAAGCTGAGAATAGAATTGGTGCTGTGGAAGATGAGATAAATAACAACTCCATACAGCGGGAGAGATTGGAAAAAAAACTTAAAACAAATGAACAGACAATGGAAAAAATAGGCAAAGAATGGGAACAGATGAAAATAGAAGTCTATGATAAGATCAACAGAAACAACTTAAGGATCATTGGAGTCCCAGAGACACAGG
>PVKC010046709.1:0-11175 GCA_004027635.1 Crocidura indochinensis
AGAGAGAGAGAGAGAGTTACTCCTGAGCTAGAGGGAGAAAATGACTTTTGCTGGTGCACAATGCAGAGTTGGAGCCAGCACCGTGCTCTTCCCATGTCACAACTCTCACCAAGCCATCACAGGGCTAAGTCCAGGGCTGAAAATAGGACTGGGAAGTCAAGCCTTGGAGGTAGGAACTCCAGGTCCAGTCCCTAGCACTGCATAATCCTCTTAGCTGAGAAACACTCCGAATGTGACCCCAGACCAGAGTAGGAGCTTTGTGGTCCTGAGTGTAGCTCAGAGTGGTAGAGCACAAGCCTGGTATACAAAAGCCCAAAATTCCTTTCCTGGCCCCTCATTGCCCTCTGAGCCCTGATCAGTGGGAGTCAGGTTCACCACCCACTTGCCTGTGGGTCACTGGGTGTGGTGAACACGGCCAGACTGCCTCCTGCCTTCTCTTGTTGTGTGACACTGTGAAGCAGCGCCATCCCTGGCAGTCTCCTATAGCTTCACAGTAGGGGAGATTGAAAGGAAAGACTGGGGCACTGCACTTAGCACTCAGGCCCCTGTGGGTGGGAAGGGGTGGCCACACCCCACATCTGAAACCTGATGGAAAACTGATGGTTGAACCTTCAATCCAAAGCACTCAGCTTGTCCAAGCAACACATTCCCTGCTGGTTGGGGTCCTACTTCCTCTCCTCCCACGGCTAGCTACATCAGGTTTCGTGAGAATATGTAGTTAGAGTTGTGGGGAGCCCTCATCCCCCGTGGCTTTTTCACATTAGCAGTCAGCCCAAGGGCTCTGTGTGCTGACCCCCACTGAGCCCAGCAGACCAGAAGATGTCCCAGTGGAACATCCCCCTCTATGCATATGGCCTCCCCCAAGCCTTGCTGGGCTCTAGCAAAAGTGCCCAACTCCTCTCAGAGCCAGCCTGAGGGGGCATGTGCTCACAGGTCTGCACTAGCAGAGTCCTTTGCAGACCTGTTTTTATTTTTAAATTTTTGGGTCACAGCCAGTGACATTCAGGGGTTTCTCCTGGCACTGCATTCAGCAATCACTCCTGGTACATAGAGGACCATGTGGAATGCCAGGGATCAAACATGGGTTGGCTGCATGCAAGGCATGCACCTGTACTATTTCTCCAGTCCTCAGGCCTATGTTTATCTTGGGGATGTTCCAAGGTGACATTTTCTATCACTTCTTCAAAGTATAGGGTCCACTTGATTTAGAGGATGGAACCCTCAGGCCATCAGTAGCTGATTGAAAGCTTCTGAAAAGGGTGTGTGGGTGGATGGGTGAGTTTACGTGTGCACACATTTTGATGTGTCTGGTGCTATACTGGGTTTTGAACTTGTGTCTAATTAGAAACAAGCACCCTCAACACACTTGGGGCACTCCTGGCTAGTCCCGCTTGCAGATTAGATAAAGAGATACAGGAATGTCTGGGAAGGGCAGGTAGAAAAGTCAGGGTGCAGAAAACAGGAAAGTTGGATTATGCATGTCTTTCCCCACCTCATCCCTGTCCCATCCTCCTCCTCTTGCCATAAAATGTCCCTATCACTGCAACTTTCCTGGAGATTTTACCTGATATACAGGCCAACTTGGACTGCTATCAGGACTCTGGGTCAAGAGATTTAGAGTGAGGGGTTCTGAAGCCACATCTGAAAGCAGAAGTTGTGGGTACAGAAATAAGGAAGTGGGTTCAACAGTAGATACTGAAGGTCAAAAGTCTCAGGGCAGGCATCTGTGACTACCTCAGGAGGGGTGTCTCTCACAGACACCCCACTGGAGAGAAGTAAAAAGAAATGCAGCCCCCTTTTTAGGATGGGCAAAACCAGTGCAGTTGTATGACGGAGGGACCTTTTCAGCCGTCATTCAAATCTCTGTTCTGGGAGCCAAAGTGATAGCACAGTGGTAAGGCATTTGTTTTGCATACAGCCACCTCGGATGGACCCTGGTTTGGTCCCTGGCATCCCATATGGTCCCCCAAACCTGCCAGGAGCAATTTCTGAGCACAGAGCCAGGAGCAATCCTTGAGCACTGCAGGGTGTGGCCTAAAAACAAAACAAAACAATCTTTCTTCTGATTTCATAACTTTGCTGGCTTGCAGTTCAGTATGGCTGTGGTGGCATGGGGGTTGTGGGGGGCAGGACGACATCAGAATTTGTAGCCACCCCACTGGTTCAGGCCTGTCTTTGCAAGTGATAGCACCAACGACCACACAGCCATGATTTGTGGCAAGTGCATCATGCCACTCTTTTTTTTTTTTTTTTTTTTTTTTTTTTTGGTTTCTGGTTTTTGGGTCACACCTGGCAGTGCTCAGGGGTTACTCCTGGCTCCATGCTCAGAAATTGCTCCTGGCAGGCACGGGGGACCATGTGGGGCACCGGGATTCGAACTGATGACCTTTTGCATGAAAGGCAAATGCCTTACCTACATGCTATCTCCTGGGCCCCATCATGCCACTCTTGGCCTCTGGGTCCAGACCACCCACACCCTTGATTGTATATTGAACCTGAATCCTGGCAACCCCTGAGCCTGCTGGACAAGGTCCCTAGGGACTCTCATTCTGCATCCTAAGCTTTACTGCCCTAGCAGGTTTGAAGGCCAGCCTAGTAGAGAGAATGAAAGGTGAAAGCCCATCATTTCTAGTGAGCTTCATCCATCCCACAAGCTATCCCCTGAGCTGTATCCAGTTCCTTTCATGCTTGGGTCTGCTGGAAAGCCAGCCTGCTTGTGCCAGCTTCCTTCTTCTGATGCCTCTTTCCCATGCCCTGACCTCAAGTCCTAGTACAAGACCCTCCCAGTCTCTTCAAGTCTACTTCATCCACTGGGGAGAGCTCTGATCCATGTGCCCCAAGGCTCCTTAGAGCAGGTCTTCATCTGTGTGATCCATTCAATGGATGCCAGTGCTGCAAGGGTGAGCAGGAGAAATGGACATGCCTACCCATTTCCTCGTTCACTGTTCCTGAAAGGAGAAGAGGAACATAGAAAGGGTTCTTTCCTCTTAAATTTATTTTGAGGTAGGGGCAGTCATAGGGGGACTTGGGACACTGTATGTGATATAGTGGACCAGGGTCAGCCATGTACAAGACAAGCACTGTAATGCTTCTATTATCTCTATAGCCACCACCCGTATTTTTTTAGTGAAAGATATTTATCATAAAGCATGGTAGATTTTTTTTAGTTATCCACCTGATTTTCAAAACCTAGATTTGAGACTATGTATAATAATAAAAAAAAAAAAAGATGAATAGAATGAGGTGGGTAGCCTGACACTTAAAATCCATGTCCAAGTGTGTGTGTGACTAAACTCAGTATCTAATCTAATGTAGCTATTGAAGTTAGCTAATTGTAGCTAACAGAGTTTAGCTCTTGTGCTTCTGGGGTGGGAAGTTAGAGCAAAAGGGAAAGGTCAGCAAATGAGAGAATGAGAGCAAGAAAACAAGAAATAATAAGGGAGAGAGCTAGGGGGTAGAATGAGAATGAGAGAGAGTGAGTGTGACAGAGACCAGGAGAAAGAAAGAGTGAGCAAAAGAGGGAGGGGAGCAAGAGAAGATGTGAAAGTAAGAGAAACATGAATCATGGTTTACCCCTTTTGCCCTGGCCTGACTTGCCCTCTCTCTGTTGCAGCCCTGCCTTCCATGAATGTGCCCATGTCCCTTCCACCCACCATTCTCTGCTCCCAGAGAATGAACTTTTTCCACATACTTTCTCCACCCACTGTTCCCCTTCTAATGCTTCCTCCTCTGGAGGCCAGCAGAAATGCCCATCCTGTCTGCTTCCCCCCTGAAAGGCTTGTAACCCCAGTATGCCACTTTGTCATTCAGGTCACTGTCTAAGAATCCAGAGCTGGTGTGGCTAAGCAGCTCCTGACTCCCTTCCACAACCCATCTCTTCACTGGCACCATTTGTCCTGGGAGAACCAGGAGGACTACCTGGCTGTCTGGCTGGAGTTAGTGGTATCTAGGGAGTCAGCAGGGTGAGGGCAGGTGGCATCAGCTTCCTGGGGCTCCTAGTGACTCTCCCCTGGGAAAGAAGATGCTCCCTAAATAGACTTTTCTCCAGGAAAGCATCTGCTTCCTCTTCATCATTCCTGTAAGCTCAGCCTGCTTAGAAACATATTTATCCTCCTATGTTCTTGTCTTAATTACATTTTTTTCTTTACTGGCATCCGTATCCATTATTTAAAAACCACTATCAAAGATAATTATACAGCATTTCCTTCCCTTCCCCATAGTAACTGTTCACTTGCCCCTCCTCATGCATGTTTGTACAAATAGCGGCACATCTCAACACTCGTGCATCCAGGTGTAGACATTCAATGGGTCGAAGCGTGCAGGGCCTCGATTCTTAGGTAACCCTAACCATCCGGTTCCCTTTGGGGTGTCGTTTCTGGCCCATGGTTGGTTTGGAAACCCCACAGTGTACGCTCGACCATAAGTGATCTCGATTTTTCCTTTTCAACTTAGCATAATTTCATGCATGCATTTCTATGTAGCCACATACTCTTCAGATTTATCATTTTAATAGCTGCTTAATATTCCATCCAGTTAGCTTGCCATAATTTACTTAACTGTTCCTTATTGTCGGGGCCTTAATGGAAATTTGAATTTGCCATGTAATACAAAGGAAGTGCATTCTAATGATCACTGGGATGGCATTGCTGCCCTAACTGCATGCCATTAGCAGGCCCACTTTGCCAAGGTGCTTATACTTTAGGGGACAATCAATCCTGAGAGGTGCATGCACGAGGCCCTAGGTAGGATATAATAGCTAATCTGTTCGTTGTGTGGATGTCCCATCCAGGCTGGTATTCACGTAGCAGCCTCTCTTTGGAAGATTGTGTAACCCTCAGCTGTGTGCATTGGGCATCTTTATTCCAGCTGCTTTATCATTGCAGTCAGGGACTTCCATAAATTGGCTGCAATTTGGGAGTCCAGAGCCGTTTTTGACCTTCCCTTTATCATTCACCATGCCACCCACAAGCACTGAAGATCTTTTTGCAGCCAGATTCTGTGAAGGTGGGGGTTTCCTGGAAGTGCCCCTATGATTAGATGTGTGTCCCCCCACTAATAAATGACAGTTTGCATGCTGCAGGCTTGGTTCAGTGCAAAGGGCATACTGGTCACTCACTGGTCTGTTGCCTGTGTGAGGAAGCCTGAGGAAAGTGGTTTTCATGGGCTGTGGAAGCCTTCAAAGACAGGAATCCACCTTGCAGGACTCAGCCCCAGCTCAAGCCCCACATGACTATGCCCATCCACTACCCCCTGGTTCAAAAGTGACTCACAGACTGTGGTGTACAAGTATTAGATAAGTCTGTTATGTTATTTTTTCTTAAGTGACCAGCCCTTGTCTTTCATAGCACTTCTCTTCCCCTCATCCTATTTAAAAAGGGAACCTCATCTCCAACTAATAAGGAATCCCAGTTTCCAGGGGAAGTGAGGGGATCTACGAAGTGAACTTTTTTTCCTTTGTGTTGTTTTTGTGCCATACTTGACTGATCAAATATGATCAAGTATGAGGGGATCTACGAAGTGAACTTTTTTTCCTTTGTCTTGTTTTTGTGCCATACTTGACTGATCAAGTATGATCAAGAGATCACTGCTGGGGGCCGGGTGGTGGCGCTGGAGGTAAGGTGCCTGCCTTACCGCACTAGCTTTGGACGGACTGTGGTTCGATCCCCCGTGCCCCATATGGTCCCCCAGGCCAGGGGCGACTTCTGAGCGCATAGCCAGGAGTAACCCCTGAGCGTCACTGGGTGTGGCCCAAAAACCAAAAAAAAAAAAAAAAGAGAGAGATCACTGCTGGTAGGGTTCAGAGAGCCAGGATAGAAGCGTGTGTAAACATGTGCAAGGCAAGCACATAACTCACTCCTGGACTTTTTCTCAGATCCCAGGAAGAGAGGCTTTGCCAAAGTTCAGGCCATGCCAAAGGATGAGATCTGGGACGAAGACCCAGAGTGACAGGCATTTCCCTTCAGTCCTGCATCTAGAGACTCACTCTTAGACACTGAGCCAGATGTTTCCTTGAACTTTGGGTATATGTGCTTACCTTCCCCCAGGTGCTGTAGAGCCAGCAAGGGGCTAAAGAGGTGACTGGCTCCCAGGAATAATATGAGGCTTTTGCACTTGGGAGGGTTTGATCCCCAGCACCACCTTGAGCACTGTTGGGGTGACCCCCTAAAAAATTCCAAAATAGAGCAGAGCAAACCAGGAACTGGCCATATGCCCTCTCTCTGCACCTGGTTTGTTCAAGGAAAAGCATGTTAGAAGAAATAGGCAGCAATGCTGGGAGGGCAACATACCTGGAACCTTGGTGGAAGAGTGAAAAATTATTCCTGGTCCCAGGGGGGATTGTCATGGCTTGTTTGGGCTTTATTGTTGGGGAGGAGGATGCTCCCAGCAGTGCTTAGAGGTCAGTGGGGTATCCTGGTAATATTCGGCTCAGCAGTGTGGGCCACCTAGTTTGGTGCTCAGAGCCTCACATTGCCTACTTGGCCCTTAACTGGGTTTCAGAATGGACAGACAAAGCAGCGCTTCTTAAACTTTGATCCCCTTCCTGCTGCTTCTTGGTTGTCCCCTGGTCAGCTCACACTATGCTCTCATTGATATACATTACACCTGTGTCCTTCACACCCACCCACCCATCCACCATTGCACTATCCTGAGAAACACCGCTGTGGAGGGAATTTGCCCAGTCTACTCATGTCTCACAGCAGGAGAAGGAAGTCTGGAGGTGCACTGGATTCACCCTGACTGTGAAAAGTCTGGACACTGCAGATAGGGACCTGCCTTCCCCTCAAACGTGCATGCACACACCCTTCCCTTACTTGCACATGTGTGTGAACACTCACATATGAGCATGCACTCATACTCGCTGGCAGTACAGCCTGGTGCCCGCATACCTGGAGTAGCACTCCCACACCTCGTCCTGCCCTTAGAGGCAGCAATGATTCCAGGCCTCAAGGAGAAAGCATTGGCACAGCTAGGACAATGGGAGAATGGTCATGTATGCCTGTGCCATCCTAGGCCTATAACTGGTGCATCTGAGTTTTCTGCAGGAGGAGCCCAAGAGGCAGCATGTCACACCTGTACCCTTTTCTCTGCCCCCAGAGTTCCAGCGGCAGGAGAGTGTACGGTCCCAGCGCAGGGGCCTCCAGCTATATGACACCCCATACGAGCCTGAGGCCCACAGCATCGACTCTGACTCCGAGATCACCACCAGCCCCCGATTGCGGGAGAGCAAGCTGCCCCAGGATGATGACAGGCCTGCCGATGAGTACGATCAGCCCTGGGAGTGGAACCGTGTCACCATCCCTGCCCTGGCAGGTGAGGAGTCCATGGCTCAAGGGAGTTTAGGGTCAGCATCTCCCAGTGTATATGTGTGGATCTGGAACATCTCCCCCATCCCCCCTGTAGGTTTCATTCTTCACTAAACAGCTATCACTGCGACTAGAGTGATAATACATTGGGGAGGGAACTTGCCTTGCATGTAACTGCATGTTGTGTTTGAGCCTCTGCATCCTGTATTGTCCCCAAAGCACCTCTAGGAGTCTCCTGTATACAGAGATGCAGATAGGAGTAAACTCTGAGCATTTCTGAGTGTGGCTCCCACCACTACAAATTTAAAAAACCTAAAATAATGTATACTGCTTCACCCCTTTCCAGGCAGAGCCTAGGGCTAGGCAGTGGATCTGTCTTCCACTCCAGCTCTGAGCAGGCTTTTCTGCCCTGAGGAGCTCAGCTCAGGGGCCTTCTGAAGCACGTCAGGAGCTGCAGGGGCTTAAGGAGTCAGAAAAGTTAAATGCCCACACCAGCTCAGCAGCTTCATGCCCATAGACATGCCAGACCACCAATCTCCCACACTGTCTCTTTCCCATTTATAAAATGGGCTCAGCCCTGGTTGTCCAGAACCTCCAGAAGCTGAATAAGCAAGCTCTGAATGCTATGAAGAGCTTCTTGTCAAAGGGCTGTTATCAGTGCTCAGGGAGGATCTGTGTGAAAATGTCATCGTGGGGGCCGGGCGGTGGCGCTAAAGGTAAGGTGCCTGTCTTGCCTTGTGCTAACCTAGGTCGGACCGCGGTTCGATCCCCCGGTTCCCCATATGGTCCCCCGTGCCTGCCAGGAGCGACTTCTGATCGAATAGCCAGGAGTAACCCCTGAGCGTCACTGGGTGTGACCCAAAAACCAAAAAAAAAAAAAAAAAAATGTCATCGTATGTGAGAGCAGTGCCATGCAAAGCCACACCATGCAGTGACAGTAGGCCCATCTTTGCACAGCAGTGCATGATGTCAAGGCCCTCTAACACCTGTTGAATCCCCACTCTGAGCTGGGTCTCTGGTCCTTTCTTCAGTCCCTCTCTGCTTATAGGGCCCCCACTGCCTCGCTCCCCTCCCCATCCCATTCCAGCTAATGTGTGGAGATGAGGTTCTGGGTGGGGGGGATTCAGGGTAACATCAGCCCCTTAGGTCTGAGCTTTGCCCTGCCCACTGCTGAAGCTCTTGGGTCAGTAGGTTGTGGGGACATAGAAAACAAGTATTGGGGCCGGGCGGTGGCGCTGGAGGTAACCTAGGACGGACCGCGGTTTGATCCCCCGGTTCCCCATATGGTCCCCCGTGCCTGCCAGGAGCGACTTCTGAGCGAATAGCCAGGAGTAACCCCTGAGCGTCACTGGGTGTGGCCCAAAAACCAAAGAAAAGAAAACAAGTATTAGCGACTAATAGTGTTGTACACACCCAGAGTCATGCTTTGTAGAGAGTGCTAGTTCATTGTTGGGTTCAAGGTGTGGGGGCGGGAATGTCACAGCTAGACTTGACAGTGACACCACCTTGGGGAAGTCCTAGACACCTTTATTCCCTCTCCACCCGCCTCCCAGGCTGGGCTGGGATTCTGCTCCTGCCACATCTAGTACAAATACATGTGTATTTGTTTTTCACCATGCAACAGCCAGGGGAAGGCTCATCACTGTCCTCTGGAAGTGGCACACTCCTTTTGCTAGGCGCCCCCTTGAGTGTTGACACCTTCCTACATTCTTCAAGGAAGGGTAAAAGGGCAGAGAAAGGGAGGAAGGGAAGGTCCCAGATAATGTCTATTTCCTAAACAATTGTGAGTCATCTCTGAGCCAGCCGGATGACTGATTGAAAATAATCCTATTAGGGTGGCGGTGGGGGGAGCAAGAGAGGTGGAGGACAGGAAGTGAGTGTTTAGCGAGCTCTAGTTATGCAACTGGCATGGGCTCACCCTCCTGGAAAGTGTGGTGGGTATGGCTTCAGTCATCACACAGATGACTATGACCAGGGCTCCGAGAAGGCGAGCTATTCGCTCAGGGTCACAAAGCAAAGGAGCTCCGGCCAGTGCAACTTGAAAGATCCAAGACTTGGATCTGTCTCAACCATGCTAGCATCTTGGACATGGTGGGTGGGAAGAAAGGGTCTTAGTCTTTCTTTACCTGAAGTGACTCTGGCGGTGGCAGAGGTAGGAGGCCCATTGCACTTGGCACCTGCTAACCTGGGCCCCTGCCCACCCATGCCTGTTCAACACTCTGACGCCATATGCGTCAGACGCAGCTCCAGGCTTGCTCTTCCCTTTGAGCCTGTGACTCATGCAGCCTCCTGCACACGCAGAATAAACAGGCTGGCCTGTGTGGGAAGGCTTCTCTGGCAACCGAGACCTACCCACCATCCCAGCCCACCTGGGTCTGTGTACCCTCCACCTCTTGTCCTCCGCCCTTCTGGGCACCCCTGAGGCCGGCCCCCCTTGTCCTGCTTCCCACAATTCCTTGGGCCAGCGGGAGGAAATGAACCATTGTGTTTGTTCCGGGAGCTTTTCTGCTCTGTAATGAGTAACAGTTGTAATTAATGTTTAACACGTGTGAACAGCAGGTCTGCGGAGAAAGGGGTGGGGGTGGGAGGGTGTAAGGAGAGAGAACTGGGCTCCCTCGCTTCCTTCCCTGGGCTCATATGTTAAGGAGGGACAGGTTTTTCCAGTTGGGTTTTCTGTTTGACACATAAATTAATTCATTTAGTAATCTGGGGTGGGGGGGTCTTAAGGGGAGCGAAGTGTTTTTTCATCGGTTTTTTTAAGACATTTGCTAATTAGATTGATAGAAACTGTCCCTTTCAGTGGAGAGCCGTTGTCTCTGCTGTGGAAAGAAAAAAAAAATGTGATAGAGATTCTGGCTCAGCTTTTCATCTGGGAATGTGGGGTGCGTCCAGCAACGGCTGTGACTAGAGATTATAAAGCCCGATGAGGTCACAGGTCTCGCCCTGTCCACCCATGGCCACACCTAGATAGATCATTGCTTGGCCCTCACAAACACTGGAACTTCTGTCCACTTGCAAAGCCCGCCACCCAGAGCTCTTCCCTGGACACTTCACCCTAATGCCCAGCACCTGACCATACTGTTGGAACACTGCAGGGGCTATAGGGGCCTGGCCTTGGACACTGCTTGCTGGAATGCCACACCAAGCACAGTACTTAGGGAGCCCTGTGCACAGAGGCACAGGTGTATACCTGGGTGGCAACTTGCTGCCCCTTGACAGCCAATCCTGTAGTTTGTCACCCCCTACCTCTCATCTCACCCCTGTGGAGACTGAGGCAGAAGATGGCTGTAGGGTTGGGTGGGAATTTATGGGTTTCTGGGGGAGAGGGGCTCCTCCGAGGTTCTCTTCCGAGGCCCTTGGGTGAAGGTGTCTGAAACACATATCTGATTGAGCAGGTTGGCATAGGCACACAGTACAGAGCAAGCAAGAGCACGAGCCCCGGGCACCTGCTTACTTGCTCCTTTGTAATGGGAAAGATGGCAGCAGTGACTGGAACTGCCAGTGGCCACAGCCACTGTCCATCCATCACTGGCTCTGTTAATACTTTTGTTGTTATATTTTGTTGGGTTTTTTTGTTAGTTTTTGTTTGGGGGCCACACACAGCGAGTGTGATGCTCAGAGGTTACTCCTGGCTCTCTATATTCAGAAATTGATCCTGGCAGGCTGGGGGACCATATGGGATGCTTGGAATTGAACCCGGGTCCGTCCCAGGATGGCCTTGTGTGAGGCAAACGCCTTACTGCTTTGCTATTGCTCCAGCCCGTATTAGATTTTTTGTTTGTTTGTTTATTTGTTTTGTTTTTGGGCCACACCCAGCGGTGCTCAGGGGTTACTCCTGGCTATCTGCTCAGAAATAGCTCCTGGCAGGCAC
>PVKC010046710.1:0-11167 GCA_004027635.1 Crocidura indochinensis
GCCCCCAGGTAAATTGAGTTTTAAGACCCCTACTGTAAGATGATATATCATGGTTGTCTTTATTTGGAATGCCCTAATGATAAATGATGATGAACATTTTTTATGTGTCTGTTGACCATTTTTTTTGGCTTCTCAGCTATTGTTTTAAGTTCCCCAAGTTAAGCCAAGAATAAGCCCTGATCATAGTCAAATGTAGCCCAATAGCAAATATATATAAACATATATACTTTTATAAGCATTTAAATTTATAATTGTCCTATCATTACTATTCATGACATAAGCAAGAAAAGAGACTCCTTAGATAAACCATAAACTGAGCATCTCATAACCAATTGATTTTTTATTTCAAGCTTAATAATCTGTTTAGTCTTATTTCTCTTATATGGCATTTTCCATGCGTGATTAAGGCAACCTGTGTAAATAAATTTCTCTTTGAGTTAGGTCTGGATGCCAAGAAAAAAATTTTCTGTCACACAAATAAATAAATTTCTGCAAGTCTTTTCAATATTTGAGATATTTCTCTGAATGGATTTTCAAACTTGATTGATTATATTGCTTAGTTTTTGAACAGTAATATTCTTTTCCCTTGTGAGAAGTGAGCATTTCTATGAATAAAATCAAACACGTATGCTGTTTTCTGTTCTATCTAGAGCCACCACTTATTTTGATTCCAAGGAAATAATACATCATACAAGAAAAAAAACTCTATTGGTTCTACATTTACTAAAACAAGAAGATAATTGGTCTCTCAATGGAAAATATAATCCAAGCATTTTGTATTGTATTAGACTCTGTAGACAAAAAGGGAATTTACCTCTCTGATAAACATTACTGTCACAGGATAAATATTTACAATAAAATATGGAGCTATAAGGGTCTCTGCTTCTTGAATTAAGAGGCTTACTGCTTACCCCAACAGTTCCATGGAGTAGGATGACCTGTATGATCCTGGTCAGCCATAAATTACTGTTTGATCTGATAATTCAGATCCATCAAAAATTTTGTGCTGAACTTTACACATGCTAGGCAATTATTTTACCACTTGGAGTTAACGCAATCACCCAAGAGGAATACTTTTGAATTTTTTGATAAAAAGAGGGAAGAATTGCCCATGTACTTGAACAAAATGCTAGAAGCCTGGATTCAACTCTTGTTTTAGTTGACCTCTAGTCACTGATCAGCTAATACCCCTAATCACCAAATATCATCAACACAAAAGGAAACTTCATAAAGTGTTGTTGAGAAAATAGACTCAGCCTATCAGGAAAATAATATGGAGAAGTCTCAAAATATTTCAAACAGTTTTATAATATTATCAAGGAATCCCACTGTTAAAATATTATAATATCTCTAATTTGAAAATTTATATGTACACTTACATTCATTTCACCATTATTTATAATAGACAATATGTAAAACACAGAAGTGCCTAGTAACATAGAAGTAATTAAAGAAGATATGATGAGTATGCCCAGTAGAATACTAGTCATACAATACCAAAAACATTATTTTGAATTTGTTATAGAATTGTAAGGAACTTTCAAAACTAAATGAAGTCAAATATCAGATATTTTTACTTGTATGTAGCATGCAAATAATGAAGGGAATACACAAAGCCAAATGAAAAAAAAAACCCTTAGATTTAGAAAATACTAAAAGTACTGAGAGATTGTGAGATGAAGACGACAGAGGAAAGGAGTTCCAATGAAATGAGTGGAAATATACTAGTATTTTGATGTTAGGTACAGTCTGAGACTACTTATTTTGAAAAAAAATTATATTTCAAAAATTATATATATTATATGAAATTGATATTAATATGTATAATTTAAACTCCAAAAATAATATAAATCATTGCCTCTACAATTTGACCAAATAACCATGATTCAACTAACATTCCTCTCTAGATCCAGCATTTAAAATTATAGCAAAATATATTGATATTAGTATGTAGATGAAATGTATCAATTTAACAAATTGTTTTTTATTTTTTGGACCACACCCGGTGACGCTCAGAGTTACTTCTTCTAAGTGCTCAGAAATCGCTCCTGGCTTGGGGGGTGTCCCAGGGATGCCGGGGAGATTGAACCGCGGTCTGTCCTAGGCTAGCACATGCAAGGCAAGGCACCACCTCTCTGGCCCCAAATTTAACAATTTTTATGTTATTTTTTTGTTTTATTTATCATTAAGAAAAATCCCCCTCCTTAAGATTTATTTCATTTATAGACTTGCGCACTATCTTCTTGTGGCCATTCTTCAAAAATGGGACCACTCTGCCTAAGCCTTCATGAAAAATTTATTTCCTCGGTACCTTTGCTGAGAATGTTGCCAAACACTGTAATAAACATAAAATAAAAATACATATAATTTACAACACCTGCCTTTATTAGTCAAGCTCTTTAACAAAAATTTAAGGAACAAAATTATACTATTTTGAATTTTTTTTTGTTAGAAGACATAGTGTTGACAAAAATGAATTTGTAATCAATCCTGTTTGGGTATGTTTTTAAAATATGAGTTTTTGGGAAGACTTTTGAAAGTCTGTCAAAAATGGAGCTAGAATGACAAAGAGAAAGACACATTAACTATAAGACATAAAAAGCAATGTAATTTATGTTAAGGAAACACATGATGAAATAAAGAAACAAAATAAAATACAGAGGGGACTGGAGAGATTATAGAACACTTGCTTTGAATGTGGCTGGTCCAAGTTGGATCTCTGGTACTATATGTGATTCTCTGAGTACAGAGTCTGGAATAATCCTTTATAATAGCCCAAAACAAACAGAAATACTGGGAAAGTTTAATTACTTGTGCTCTCAGAATTTCATGTACACAGTAATGAACAGTGTAGATTTTGGTAATAAAGAAAAGTGAGATTATAGAAAACCATGCAGAAGACAGAGAGTAAATTAGTTACCAAGTCCATTGAATAATATTACTAGAAGACATGCTATGCAGAAACATAAGTAATAATGATTTCATGGAAATACTCAAAAAATGTAGGATTTGAATTTAGCATTAGAGATCAGAAATCAGAAAATTAGCCAAAACTGACTGTGAATTTCCCACTTGTCTCTTCCTAAAATATAAAAGGATAGACACATTACGCTTCTTTAAGACACTAGATACATAGGTATAGTCACACACATTATCTCATACTTCAAAAATGTTGTTTTCGACAGTAAGCTAAAAAAAATAGAGGTGTTTTACAATTTAGTAGATGTCTTATAAATTGAGGACACTGCAAGCAAGACTCCACTTCTATTTGACCTGAATATATTTGCTTGTTTTTAAAAGATGTCCTTTTAATTAAAAGCAATAAATCTTCTCTTGCCTAAGCGGCATTTTCACAAAGAAGAAAAAAAATCTAAATAAAAGTTATATAGTAACAGATCTCAAGGTTTCAGGAAATCCATTCACAGATAATTGTAATATTCTGACTAGAGGTAATCGGGAAGAAAAATATCAAAGAGACATCAAAAGTTAAATATCTTAGAGTATCTAAAAGAACTGATTATATATTGATTGAGGTGAGAAAAAAGGAAGTGATGACTATCACTTTTCACTTGGGTGATAAAGTGTATAATATAGATGTTTAAGAAAGGTTAGAAATAGAATATGTGCAAATCAGAATTCTTTAAATAACATATTATCTTTAAAAAGAGAATAGGATATACATTCCAGAAATATTAAGGTTGACATGTTTAAACCAAATAAAAATAATTTAATAATATGATTCTGAATCAAGTATTTGCCATTTGAAAAATAATTTTTGTGCTAAGAAACTAGCAATTTCTGCATGCCTACAATTAAAGTATATAATTTACAGGGCATGAAATACTTAGTTTAGCTGCATAGCCAGAATAATAGTTTCAGATGATTCTACTTTATAATATAGTAATATTGCATAAATAGTTATAATTAGGCAATTAGTTCTATTGCTTGTGGCATAAAATTAGAAGTACAAAGCCTCAAAATAGGGAATCAATACTGCTACCTGTAATCAGTTGAATTTAGACTGTAGGTAAGCACAAAACTAAAATAATTGCAGATATCCTGATGTGAGTGAATAACACTCTGTAGGGATTTATAAAATTATTCAAACAAACGTACTCATTGCTTCAAGATTAAATTAATTTTGCCTTCAAGAAACTAGTCATTTGAATAAAGTGAATTCAGTCTGAGATGACTGAATATGTATTAAGAGACATACACACATACATACTGTGTTCACATATGCATACTGTGATAGTAAATACTAGGGGTTACACTTATAAAAACCATTGCTTCTATATCTTATAGTGTAGAGGAGGTGACAAGTATTCAATATTCACAAAAATATATTCTAAAATGTAAGAAAATTAATGAATAAATTATAGTAGGCATAGAAAGATCGCTCTATATAACTATTACCACAATCTATATACATGTATATTTATTTAAAAGAAGTACTTCACAGATCTTGATATTATATTAACCTAATTGCCCATTGTTACAATGAAGGTCCATAAAAGAGGAATGGAAGGGAGGAACAGTTAGAAAAGTGGATGTGATAATGAATCAGATCAAAATAAAAAATATTTTAAGATGGAAGAAGGAACCATAAACTAAAGAATATAACATGGCATATCAGAGGGAAAAGGGAAACCAATAGGCTTGATAGAATGTAGCTTTTTTACTCTCTTTGATTTAAGCATAATCGGAACTCATATTTGATTTATGGTGATATAAAAATGTATTGATATAAAGATAATAAATATTAAGATATTATATCAACAACAGGAAATTAAGTTAATAAACAATGCTTCCCATAGTTTCTTACTACTATAATAACAAAGAATAAAATCCATAACATAACCCTATAGAAAGGACTGTTTTCCATCCAATTTGTATTTCTCTACTTTTTCAAATTGTAGGTTCCCTTAATCTCCCCATTCCAGTGATGGATTTTTGTTTCTTTGTTTCTTTGTTTTTTTAGATTTTTGAACCACAGAAGGTGGTATTCAAGGGTTACTCCTAGCTCTGCTCTCAGGAATCACTCCTAGCAGGCTCAGGGTGCCATAAAAAATACTGGGGACTGAACCTGTATAAATTGCATGCAAAGCAAATGCCCTACCCACTCTGCTATTGCTCAGCCCCAGTTTTTCTTTTTCTTTCACTTTCGACAGGAAAACTATTTTTTTCCACTCTGAGGCCTTGAGACAATGTCTTGGATGACCTCACTTGTAACTCCTGACTTTCCAGTTCCTATCGTATTTTGGATCTGTCTTCTATAGCAATTTTCCAACTTCTCTGAATAAGTAACAAAATGAGGGAAAAATTTTAACATATGGACTGCCATGGAGCAAGTCTCTGTTCACAACAAACAAGGCAAACATCTTATCTTCTATATTATTGCTCCAGTCTCCCCATTTTATATCTTAAGACAGAAAACTAATTAGAAAAGAGGATATCAACAAAAAGTGATTCTGTGAACAAGAACTTTGATGGGTATTTTATCTACCAAGCATGTTGAGCATAAATAGTAACATAGAAGACTCAACTAGGCCCAAATAAAGTAAATCTGCTCTTACAATGGATTTGGATTGAGATGAAGGCCTTGGTCCACCATCCCAGGCCACATGGCTCCAGCCCCAACTAACCAGTGGGTCTGGAGATTTATGAGAGCGGCAGGTAGAAATCTCACTCACAGGCAGGCTTCAAGAGAGATAATATCTTTATTCAGTCCTAGCCATCAGATGTGGCTCCTACGATTCAAGCTAGCCCTGCATCTTCTTTTATCCATGTCACCTCTGACCTACATGTTGGCCAGGATCCAAAATATCCAAAAGGCAAAAAAGGGCAGAAAGCCAGAGATCCCAGACCTATATACCCTACCAAGCCCCCCCCAGGAAATGGGCGGGGTTAGCAGGTAAAGTAAACCGTAATATCTGGTTCCCAAAGCCCCGCCCAGGAATGGGCAGGGCTCAGGTAAGTTACCTGTACCCAGGGATGAAGCTACACCAACAACAGACCAGCAAGACTTAGACACTGTCATAACATCAAAATTAAAACAACTAATTCAAATTATCTTATGGTGATCTAAGTTATAATTATTAATTTGCCTTTGTGTTGTAACGAAAAATATGAAATGAAATTGTTTCTGCATGGAGGCAGGAAATGGTGGTAGGTGGAAAATTGTGTATACAGTTAAAGAAAAGTCTTACTTATGGCAGGATTGGTATTTGAGCATGCACTGCCTGAAATGACTGTTTTATAAACAATTTGGTAAATCATGGTATCATAATAAATTTTTATAGTTATTATGTGAGCATTCAGAAAAGGTAAAGCATGATAAGGAAGTAATAGAATATAAATATTAGTAGTAAAATATGACAAAGTTTAGCTTCTTCTCCTTTGCTTGCTTATCCACAATTTCTCTGTAAGTTGGTAACTACAAAACTTTTCATATCAAGCCCTACCAAATATAATAGTATATTTTTAAAATTTAGATGACCATACAGAAAAACTTGTTATCAAATTAGCTTGGTCTTCAGTGATCATAGGATTAAGAGAAAATGATTTGTATTTCTCCGAGGACATTGAAAATGAGTCCCAATTGAACGAACCAGTACAAGTACAAATATGCCCTAGTGAGGTAGTATGACAAAAGTCTTTCTGATCAATTGTAATATTCAAAAGTGAGAAATTAGCAGGCAAGAAACAAGTAATAAATTAATTGAAAGTACAGGGTAAAGGCTTAGTATTCTAAACACATGGAAATTAGGATTGAACAATATTACTTATATGTCTACTGAAAAAAGTTCTCAGGGGAAAATGGGGGAGGGAGAGAAATAAAGAAAAAAGAATTAAGGAAACATTAATAGAAACTAAAAAATAGAATAAAATTAAAATTAAAAGATAATCTTTAAAAATTCACATTTTTATTCTGAAATATTACTTTATTTCTCATATTGATGGAAGTTCTCAGATTTCTCATATTAAATGGAGAGGAAAGAAACACCTGTCTTTCTCTCTATCTACCTCTGCCACATGAAAATGACCCATAAAGCCTGTGATGAGCCCCTACTGGCTAATGGCACTGGACTCATGTATTTCTAGTCCTAGTAGGTGGCCATCAAGCTATACCTGATGCCCCCTTGCTCTGTCCTGTATAGGAACTGATCTCTGGCACAGAATTTTTTAGAGATTCATGGATAAAGGCTGAAGTAATGAATTGCTCTGCAGAAAAAAAAAACAGTAAGTCCTAGATCATATCCACATCATTCAGGTCTGGGTCCTTCATTCACAGAAAATAATTTTAGTAGAAGACAGACAGTGAAAACCAACTTTATTTGAAAATATGGAGGAAGCAGAAGGACAGAATAAGAAGGGAAGACAATAACATGCTCAAGAGAGAACACAGTTGTCTCCAAAATTGGAGAGATCCCCAGTACAAAACCCAGCCTGCAAGTAGGAAAACTCACATCCCAAGAGGATAGATTCAGGTGACATCTGCAGGCAAGGCAGCATGTGTTTGGGCCCCAGGAGCATACGCATGAGTCTCCTTTGATCAAAGTTTGTTTATATTGGGTTTCTCCCAACCTGCCCCATTAGGGGCTTTCTATCAATGTTTAGTCTTGTTGTGGTAACCAGGGGCAAAGACTTTCCTTTCTTGACTTTTGTTCCTGCTGGAGCTTCTCTTAGGAGGTGTCAGTTCCAGTATACTCAAGGTGTGTCCCTTAGAATAGGGACAAGAAAAATGTCTTCAAAATTCCATCTCTTGGTTTTATTATTTCCTAAGAATTTTTTTTACTACATCCCAAGAACCCAATTTTCAAGTTGGTGGTGTTGGTGGGATTTCTCTCTCTACCTGCCTGATTTATTTTTATCAATAGGTCTTATAGAAAAACCTACTTTGCAATCAGTTTGTACATTGTTCAACAAGAAAAGAACATGTTTTGTTTGTAAATTTAGTTGTCTTCAAAAATATATCTTATATGTTATATATTATATATGGGTCTTATAATTTTCATCGGAGTACCAATATTTTCCTTTTTAGTCTTTCACATGCTTACAATGACTATAATTACAAAAAGGTCTTAAATTCTCTAGTTCTCTGTCTCATCTATTTTTTCTTATTTCCTATTAAATAAGTAGTAATATATTTAAATTTTCTTTAAAAAGTGTAGATTTTAGAAAGATAGAACATCAAGATACAACAGCAAGTAGGGCCTTCGTCTTGCATGAAGCTGATAAGTGCTCAATCCCTGGCATCCCACATGGTCACCTGAGCCTGCTAGGAGTAATTTCTGAGCACAGAGCCAGGAGCAATCCCTGATCTCTTTTGGTATACTCTTTTGGGTATGGCCCCCAAACGAGAAAAACCAGAGTGGTTTTGTATGAGTGATTTAAATATCAATAGATGATTATACACCACCAAAAACTAGCATAAAGAAAAATCACAGGATCTACACAATTTTGTTGTATTTATTTGTGAGCCTATTTATTCAAAAATTAGAAAAATTCAAGAAATTGTTTTTTAGATGCTAAATCTTTCCAAATGATTTTCAGGCCACACTGAATTCTTCAGTTTGTCCTCCTAGCTCATTGCTTAGGGATTACTCCTCATGCAGTGAACAATATCTAATATTTTTGTTTGTTTTTGGTTTGGGGTCACATTCAGTGGCACCCAGGGGTTATTTCTGGCTCTTCCCTCAGAAATTACTCCTTGCAGGCATAGGAATCATATGGGATGCTCAAATTCGAACCATCCTCCCTACTGAATTGTTTCTTGCAAGCAAATGCCCTATCGCTGTGCTATCTCTCTTGGCCCCATACATCTAATATTTAGGATCAACCTAGGTAGGCCACATGAAAGACAACTAGCTTAACCTCTATATTATCTTCCTGAATCCAGAAAGTAGTTTAAATGCATGGTTTAAAATATACAGAAATGTTGCCATAAATTAGTAGGGATTTAAAAAAAAAAACTAAGAAGTAAGTTGATGTAATACAAAATATATTTGTGAAATAGAAAACCCAAATGAAAAATGTGTTCAACATCACTAGTCTTGTGGGAAATATAAAATTATGCAAGAGTAAGATCAAATTCAGAGTTCTTTTGTTTGCAAAATAAATAAGCTTCTTTGTTTTTAATAATGTAAAACTATGAATATGTTTCAAAGGAGAATATGTAAAGGCTCAATCACAATGACAATTTGATCATTCTTAGAGAATGAAAGTCAAATAGTATTCAATCTAAGACTTTTTGCTATCACTTTTTATAAGCCTACCCAAGCATAAAAAAGCATATATGACCACCTCACTACTTAAAAATGAAAATGTAGAAGCAATATAGCAGAACCTTGGTTAGAAAACGTAAGAAAAATGCCCTGTGCTGACAAAATATAAGTATATGAAGCATGTATACTAATTAAATAATGCAATCATTTATAATTTTATTGACAGTTTTGTGTTGAACAATTATATCAAATATGATATTTGTATTCAATTAAAGACATTTAAAATTAGTTAAATTATAAATATGCTAGTTTTGGGGGCCATGCATGCAACATATTCTTGGCAGTGCTAGGAAGGGGGGTTTATATCCAGTGATGGAAATTAAATTGCTTTGATTGTGTATAGGCAAATTTCTTTACCCTCATATTATCTTAACTAAATTATATTTTAAATAGATCAAATAGAATAAACCCTCCAATCTAGTTTAAAATATATTTAATATTAGTGTTCTTATTTTGATGTTGGTAGTTAGCTAACAACTCCCTAACTAAATTTCTTGACATGTGCAGGAAAATATTCAATATTTACACTAACCCTTTTGTGTATAAATATTACAGCATTTGATTTTATATCAGAGATAAAGACCAGGAATATTGTCTTAGAACTAACATAAATTTTTAGCTTTTATTAAATAGTTAATTTAAATTAAAATAAATTTAAAATTTAAATTTTTCTTTTAATTGAAAATTAAATGACAAAAATGAAGTATATAAACTTCAAGAAAGATGTCATTCATAGGCAAGAAGAGAGGTATGAATGAAAATTGGAAAAGGGTAAAAAGGTCTTATATAATTAGTAATTAAGAAAAGACACTAACTCAAGAATATCCCTTAAAATAACAATAATTACCATATTAAATTTATATAACTCGCCTGTGATTTTTATATTGTTAAATTGTAATTTGTTTCATTTCTTTACCACTCATAATTGCCTATTTTAAATTTTAAACTACCATTTTTTTTTCCTCAAAAAATATATATATATCTCAAACTCTCTCCCTACAATTTCCAAATCTCTTTTCCCTGTTTCTATTTCTTAGTATTTGAGAACTATTTTGATTATCATAGAGGATAATCACCTAATTCTTGATAAAACTTATTTTAAATCTAGTCCAAAGAAATTAAGAGTTAAATTTAATATCAAAAATATCTATTTAGGGGTTGTTTAAACTGTTGTGAATGCCCTCCATATCTTTTTTTGAAAAAAGAAAAGAGGACAGAAATATTTTTAAATTATTTTTTTATTTAAACATAGTTGCTACAAGGTTATTCACAACATGGGTCGCCCCCCACCCACCCACACACAAAGTTGTTTATCATTGAGTTACAGTCCTACAAAGTACAACAACCTTCACAGCACATTTTCCTGCCACCAATGCCACCAATCTCAGTCTCACCGTCCCTGATGCCCTTTTCCCTCCTCTCCCTTCTTCTGGGCAGTCAGTTTTCTTCTCTCTCTTTTTCTCATTCCCAGTTTCTCTCCTTTTATGACACAGTGGACTGTGGTTTGCACTGATGTTAATAAATGGGTGCATTGCAGGGGATATAGAGGTCACAAATATTAATCAGAAATTTTTGCTTGCCCACATCAGTGTCATGCCTCGAGGGAACTGCAGAGAGAATTTAGTAATTACCTTAGTACTACCAGTCTCTAATACACAGGACCCAAAGTTGGGCACTACTTTTCTTGTTATCTTTATTAAAAAAAAAGATCTTGTGACTCTAGAAAGATGCCTATATTCAGGACATATCTGACCTCTTCTAATCTGCAAGACATTGCCAATAAAGCTTACTTAATCTATGTCTCTCTCACTTGATTGGCCTTTGAGAAAATCAAATCTTTTAATTTAAAGATAAAGAGATAGTTATTAGGAACTAAAGCT
>PVKC010046711.1:0-11182 GCA_004027635.1 Crocidura indochinensis
GTCACACCCTCCAATGTTCAAGGCTTACTACTGATTTTGCACTCAAGGATCAACCCGATTTTGCCTTCTGCGGCCCGCAGGTAAATTGAGTTTGAGACCCCTGCGCGGTCTAGACCCTTTCAAAGCGTAAATGAGCATACCTTTTTTTCTAACTCTTCTTTAGTTTTCTGGTACATCTGTTCATATTGTGCCTTTTCTTTCACAGCAACACTAAGTCTTTGCTTCAGTGAATCTATCGATACCTTCTTGTTGAAACATTCTTCAGTTAAAGTCTTAACCTACAGAAAAAAAGATAGGCAAGAATTTCAGACATTCTTGCAGTCTATTGTATTTGCTTAAACTGAAACCAAATTAATGCATACATTAATAAATCTTATTGAATTTTTTCCTTCATGAATGTCATCAAATTTTAGTATGATTTGTAGAACTCACAAATGAGACTAACAAATTTTTATCAATAGTGAAAATAAATATTGCACCAAATAGTGCGCTTTGTATTCATTAGTCATCCTTTACCTAACAATACAATATTGATGCTAACAACATTTTCTAAATTATTAATTTAATACTTCTTTAATTTTTGGCCACAAATGGAGATGCCCAGGGTTATTCCTAGCTCTGAACTCAGGGATCACTCTGTGCTCAGGAAACCTCATGGAATGCCAGGGATCAAACCTGGTTTTGCCTTATGCAAGCCAAGTGTCCTAATTTCTGTACTATCTCTTTAGCACCAAATTTAAGATTTCTTAAGCAAAGGAAGTGTTTTATTTTTAAATAAGATAAGTCATGAGTGGCTTTCAGTTGCATTCTCCAAATTAAATATTTTAATTTACAACTTATTTATAAAATAACATTTACTACATCAAGGAAAAGAAGTCCTTATTTTTCAACTTAGTATCACAAAAGATAATATGAGCTTGTAAAAACCTAAGTTTGAAATGGCTAGAAGTTTTAAAAACAAGAAAACTGTATGGACTGAGATGTAGTTCAGTATTAAAACATATGTTTTATATGTACAAAGGTCCAGGATTTAATCTCCAGTATTGAACAGTAATATATAATATATATGCCTAATTCTATCATTATAAATTACTTCTACAAGAAAATTTTAAGAATAATTATTTTCTTTTTTCGGAGGTGGGAAACCAGTGTCTCATATATGTAAGAGACATGTACTCTAACGGAGCCACTCCTCCAACCCCAGCTGCAATCATTTATTTCAGAAATACTAAATATTATAAAAACTAAACTTGACTGCCTTCTCATGAAATTTTACAAATATAAAGAATATATGTGAATGCATAATCGTTGAGATTAGAAGTTGTGACTGGAAAAACAGTGCACGTACAGGCCAGAAGATGTTATTTAACAGAACATATATCTCATGAATATTCTCTATATATGTAAGATATATTAAGATTGAATGTTTCAGTTAAAGTAAATACACGGGGGAAAAATTTTAGTGTCAGTGAATATAATGTTTGGTACCTTCTTTTCCAGACTTTCTAACATTTCATTAGTACTTTCATTACTTTCCAAATGCATTTTCTGTCGAAATTTCAGGTCCTCTATTAATTGTCTTTTCATGGTTATATCTCTTTCCATTCGAGACATTCTTAAAAGAGAAAAGAGTATTTTATCAAGAGCTAATGAAATATATTTTAACATTGATAATACATGACATATTTAATGTACTTATTTAATTTTAAAATCTATCTAATTAATGGAATCACTTCAAGACAGTAATAGTACCTATTGATAATTTGAATACTTATAAAATTAATAACTCAGTTATAACTTGATAACAATACTAGTTCACATATATTGATATGTTAAAAAAGTAAAAAATAGAACTCAAATTAAAAAATATAAACTAAAAATTGCTATACTTACATAATATTGGTGCACTGGTAAGAAAAAGCAATGTAAAAAATTAGAGCTCACCAAAGAGTTTAACACTAGGGCTGGAGAGATATTACAGTAAGGTGCCTGCTTGCCTTACTTGTGCTGATATTGCTAGGCTGATTTCTGAGCTTACAGCCAGTAGTAAGCCTGGACAGAGCACTGCAAGGTGCGACTCAAAACCAAAACAAAACAGGCAAAAAAAAGTCTAAGACTGAAAGAAAACAATTATATAGCAACCAAATGTAAGGTCTTTTGTAAAATCATTAAAATTAGGTATGGTGTCTTAAATTCATATCATTTGAATTTGAACTGATACAATATTTGAACTTAGGGGCTGGAGAAATAGTATTGAGGTAAGGCATTTGCCTTACATGCAGAAGGTCGGTGGTTCAAATCCCGGCATCTCATATGGTCCCCGGAGCCTGCCAGGAGCGATTTCTGAGTATAGAGCCAGAAGTAACCCCTGAGAGCTGCCAGGTGTGACCCAAAAACCCAAAAAAAGTTTTGAACTTAATAATCTATCAAGTAAAAATGATAGGTGCTTTAATAACTGATAGTATTTTTATTGTTTTTGATTGGTTTATAATTAAGAATTTTATTAATAACAAGTATTCCTCTTGCATACATGATGGAGAACCAGAAAAGCTGAGTAACTAAGTTTCCTTATATCCAAAGTCACTTTAAGTAAGCTAAGTTGACGCAAACGGAACTGTCACTACTCTAACTGCAATAATAAAAATCATAAAAGTTTGCATTTGACTAGTCCTACATATGTGCTGGACACTGTTTTAAATGCTGTACATGCACATATGCACTTAATCCTCAATCACTTTTATTTTTACCATAAAATCAAGGCACTGAGTGACCAGACAGAGGAACTAAATTTAAGCTACCTCCCTGTTAAACAATAAGCAGGGCTGTGTTTTAATCGAGAAATAAACTTCAATAATTTGGTTTTTTTTTTTAGATTAACCACTCTATTTGCCTAATTTCTTATCTCTAAGTTAGCTTTACTTATAATGTTGTGTACAGCATAACATATATGACAAAGTTTAGGTCTAAATATGCACCTAAATTATAAATTACAATGGAGTTCTATTTAAACAGTTATATAATAAAGTAATAGAAATTATTGCTATTTGCAAATATATCCTAGAGATATAAATAGATATTAACTTAAATAAGAAAGACTATTTAAATCTCCTTTATATAAGAATAAACATACAAACAACACACAAAACAATAAACTAATAACATATAAAACAATAAAGAAATAAACAAAATAAAAATTTATATCTTTCCTCTTACTGTAAATATGAGTCAGGCTTTCCTTTTAAATCTTATACTGAGTACAGGGACTGAGAATGTGCCCCTTATGTATATGAGATTCTAGATTTGATCCCAGGATCAACAAAGCACTAATGAAAGAAAGACATGCTTTTAAAATAAATTCAACATATGGAAAAATCTCTACAAACACCTTTGATTCAATATCACATTCTAAGAATTTTTTCAAAATTTTTAAGTTAATCAGTTTAAATTTATTCAAAAATTTAATGCTTTCCTTAAGAAGGAAAACAGACTTAAATATTTAAAAACTAAATAAAATGGTAAAAATTTCTATGACATATTCAATATTTCTTAAGTTTTAAAGTTATGATTGCAAAAGTGGGAGTAAAGGAAGTCTGGAAGGAAAATGAAAAATTTTAACATGGTATTGTTTCTTAGCATACAGTGTTTAATAGGGCTACCACTAGGTGGCACCAAATACAACGAATACAAATATGAAGTCCATACTTTTCATGCACTTCCTTTATGTGTTCTTCTTTTGCTAGGAGTTCAAATTTCAGAGATTTCATATTTGATGACTGTTTAGTGAATTCATTTGTTGCATTCTAGAGTAAAAATAACACATTTAAAAACAGTTTTAATTTTTGAAATAACAGAATAAAATGAATATTTTCAATAATTATGGTTATAACCGAAACAACTAAGTATTTAAATATCAATAAAACAGCATAGTAAAATTTATATACAACACTATAAAATATAATCAGAATTCGTCATATATCAACTACCAATTACATACCCAAAATTTATTTTGATTCAGAATTAATACATAAATTTTACCTTTCTAGTCAAGGAGTAGTTAAGTATTCGTGAACATATTTAAGCCTAGTCCAGGGAGTTAGTCCAGGATCCATTTTAAGTTATCTTATTAAATTATTAAAATTATTAAATACAGTGACTGGAAAGGAGAAGTATACTTTCAATATATTTGTCTTGCATGCAGCTAACCCTGATTCTATTCTGGGCACTGCATATAATCTCCAGAAGTGATATAAACTCTAGAATGATCTCTGAAGGTAGAGAGAGGAGTGGATTCTGAGCACTTCTGAGTGTGGCCCCAAATTAAACAAAAATAATTTAAAGAAATAAAAATATCAAACACTGTGCATATTTATAATTTATAGAGATAACTAAATTCAGCTCTCTTTCTTAATAGTGGTGTGACATTAGATAGTTACCTTATAGGGTGTCTTAGCCATTCAATTCTAAAATATAATAAAACTTATTTCATGGTATGAAATGTGGATTAAATAGTTACTATTGCAAAACATTTGGAATAACCCAGCAACAGATAACACATAAAGAAATAGCAATTTAAAAATTATTAACTAACTTCATTATAAACTTTGAGGGAAGTTGGAGGAGAATAAGCTTTTGTTTTGGGGCCACACTGGGCAGACTTGAGTTTACTACTGACTATTCTCAGGAATCACTCCTGGTGAGACTGGGAAAACAATGGGTTTCAGGGATAAAATCTGGTTTGACTACATGCAAGGAAAACATGCTAAACATTGTCTCTCCAGATACAAAATAATGTAAAAAATCAAGAAGTCAAAGAATCATAAACATAAACTCGAATAAAATTTAACCCAGATGTTATAGTATTTGTTCTCAAATGCAAAACCCAATATCTAGTACCCTTATAAACCATTCAATGGAATAAATTCTCTATTTTATTTAATATATATAAGGTTGGTCATGGAGAAAAATTGTATAATATAAATAAAAGTGAAGGAACAGAGTGGCCAGATAGTATAGGAGGTAAGGCAATTGCCTACCATGCAGCTGACATTTGATTCAACTTTCCGCACATACACCCTAAGCATTACTGGTAAGACCCAAACATGGAGCTACTGGTAGTCCAAGTACCAATAGGTGTGGGCCAAACTACTCCACAAATTTCTAAATCTAACATTCAATCTTATTTTTTCCTTATTTTTTTTTTTTATTATTTAAGCACCGTGATTACAAACATACTGTAGCTGGGTTTCAGTCATAACAAGAACACCCCCCCCCACCCCTTCACCCATTACCAAAGCCCCAAATCTCCCTCCTCCTCACCCCACCCTCGCCTGTACTCTGGACAGGCTTTCTACATTCCTCACTCACTGACATTGTTATGATAGTTCTCAGTGTAGTTATTCTCTAACTGCACTCACCACTCTTTGTGGGGAGCGTCATATCTTGAGCCAGTTCCTCCCTGCCCTCATCTCTGGGAATTATTTCAATGTCTTTAATTTTTCTTAAAACCCATAGTGAGGGAGACTATTCTGTGTGTCTCTCTCTCTCCCTCTAATTTTACTCAGCGTTAACAGATTCCATGTACATCCACATATAGGAATATTTTATGACTTCATCTCTCCTTACAGCTGCATAATATTCCATTGTGGATATGTACCACACAGTTTCTTTAACCATTCATCTCTCGAAGGGCATCTTGGTTGTTTCCAGAGTCTAGCTATTGTAAAAAGTGCTGTGACTGAACATAGGTGTGAGGAAGGGATTTTTGTATTGGATTTTTTGCCCAATTTTATTTTAAAGGAAACTAAGGTTAACTTACGAAATAAAAAGACTCATTAATAAACAAATAATGAAGTGAATTTAAATCTCTGTAGTAAGATCAAATCATATTTTAATGATTTTATAATTTTATAATCTGATAAGCTAGAGAGCTATAATCGTAACACCGAAATGTTCAATTTTACATGTAATTCAACCTTCGGCTTATTTTAGGGAATTAGACCTGGAGGTACTCAGGACTTACACATTGGTCTGTGCTTTAGGACCATTCTTAGTAGTGATCACAAACTGTAAGTGGTGCTGGGGAGTCACTGATATCTGCCACATGCAAAGAAAGTGAATTGATCCTGGACTATTTATATGGTCCCTACTTCTATATTTTGATAGACAAAGCACATTTAGGAGTAGTTATACAAAAATTACCAATCAGTCTTTTATTACATTTCTGTTATGTAAGGTATAAAATATAGTTGTTGAGGGGCTAGAGTGATAGCACAGCAGCAGGGCATTTGCCTTGAACGCAGTCGACCCATGATGGACTCCAGTAGACCGCTGAGGCTGCAAGAAGTGATTTCTGAGCACAGAGCCAGGAGTAACCCCTGAGGGCTTCTGGATGTGGCCCCCTCAAAAATCAAAACATAAAATATAGTGGTTGAAACACATTCTGAACATAAAATCCACGGGAAAGTAATAATAGAGTTATCTAATTTAATTTCAGTTTATAAATTCATCATTAATAAAACAAAATACGCAATTTTTATCAGTAGACTTTAAGGTTTGTCTTATTTTATTATATTTATAAAATTCTATTAAATTTAATTTGAAACTGTATTATATTTTGAAAAGAAAATATATGAATCTCCTTGACAAGACCATATTTTAAAATTATCTAAAAGTTAAGGCTATTCCTATTCTATTTCTAAAATATTCTATGCATTTTCAAACAGAATTTTCTTTTCTTTTCTTTTTCTTTTTTGTTTTATTTTTGGGTCACAAGCAGCTGCACCCAGGAGTTACTCCTGGCTCTGTGCTCAGAAATCGCTCTTGACAGGTACAGGGGACCATATGGGTTGCCAAGATTCAAACCACCATCCATCCTGGATCGGCTGCATGCAAGGCAATCACCCTACTGCTGTGCTATCTCTCAGGTCCCCAAAATTTTCTTAATATGGATTCTCATCATACTATGATACCATATATATTGTCTTTTTGGCTTTCAGCTAGCTGTCTCCTAGAAAAAATTAACATATCAAATATAAATAAGTGTTTTAAATAGCATGTAATATCCCAATTTCTAAGAAAACTTGCCAAATAAAATACCTGTGTTTAAACTAATGAGTCTTAATTTTAAGTTGCTGATAGTATCATCAAATAGAATTCGCTTTTTATTCTCATACTCAGCTCAAAATCTAGATTTTTTTTAAAAAAATAATAAATCAATTACTTTTTCTCTTTGACTCTTGTTTACGTTCCTTTTTCTCCTTCTTACTCCTCTCTAACAACAACCAAATTTAAACTAGAGAATTGTGGAATGCAACTTTATTCAAATAATATCTATTTTGGGGGGTTTAATATTATACTATTATTTTGTATCTTGGTGTTAGAGAATAAGCAGTCCTCTTGGTTTATTCCCACCTCTCTGGGTGGGGGAGGGGTGCTATTCCCAGAGATGTTTGGGAATCTTGCATTGTCTAATGATAAAACTCACACATGTAAAACATAAAGATGCTTAGCCTACTCACATATAGCTCAGGCTGCATTTCCCATTTTAAGGAATTCTGTTTAGTGAAGGGAGAAATGGGAAGCAAAGAAGATTGGAGTTGTGGAACAGACTATAGCCAGTTTTAATCACCTACCACGTTAGAGTATCATTGCATATTCTGGTTTTTTTCAGAGACAATACAGAATTAGAAAAGAATCTAAGAATCTTCTTTGTTAGTACTGGATAGCAAACAGCAGATTGAGTGCTTTCTTTACAAGTGTCCAATGCATGTTTGACACCTGGCACCCTATATTTTTTGACCCCAAACTAAAAAAAAGAGTCTTCCTGGGGTCAGAGATAGCATGAAGATTAAGGCACTTGCCTACTTGCAGTCTACCCAGTTTTGAGCCCCACCCCCACATCTGGTTCCTTAGGTACTGACTGCCATCTGAGTATTTACAAAAGCAGAACAAAAAGCAAAATAAATAAATAAATTTACCCTATGGGGCTTGGGGGAGTTATTTATAAGAGACATTTAATTTAATTTATCTAATTTAGTAGATTAAGTCAAAATTCATACAAAATGTTTTACTCAGTATATTTTCATGCTTAATAAAGCTTAGAGTCACCTTTAATTTACACTGCAATTGCTTAATTTCCAAATCCATGCTTTTTGCAGAAAATGTTGAAACTTGTATCCGTGGATCTGGTAGCCGGGAAACTTCTTCTGCCAAACTTGTAATTTCTGATGAAGACTCCAATTTCTTTAGTAAATCTTCTTTCTCTTTCCGCAGTTCCGTCAAATTCAAGTTTAACCTCTTTTATTTTAAAACAAAAAAAAAAAAAAGAAAGAAAATAATTGCAACTGTATTATAAAAATAATCATCTTTAATCCAATTGTCAGCATAAAATCCTACAGAGGTAAATGCTTAAGTGAAACTAAAATAAAATAATTATAAGAACTTTACAAAAAATTTGACTTCTATTAATTTTTTCTAAGGTTGTATGACTTATAAAGGTTAAAATAAAATGAACCATCTGTATTCAGTATCCCTTGGCTGGGTGGATTTATTCATGTGGTCTTTCTTTGCCTTCACATATATGTGGTTGATCCAGAGATTCACATATTTGATAACCTTGAGTTCAGGGTTGGTATACTTACAGTAAAAGCCAAGCTGGAGCAGGATAGGGTAACAGATGTTAGTTGTTTATTCCACTGGGTAGATTTTCCTATCTTATATAGCAGCCAAAATGCTTCTCATTTAGCAACATAAATGTTAAGTCCAATTAGCAGGAGAGGCTTATTAGAGATTTAGTTCAAGTAAATATTATACAAATTCTTTTTTTTTTTTTTTTTTTGGTTTTTGGGTCACACCCGGCCTTGCTCAGGGGTTACTCCTGGCTCCATGCTCAGAAATTGCTCCTGGCAGGCATGGGGGACCATATGGGGCACCGGGATTCGAACCGATGACCTTCTGCATGAAAGGCAAACGCCTTACCTCCATGCTATCTCCTGGGCCCCTATTATACAAATTCTTAAGTCATGCAATTGATTGATAAGTTGTAAACCCAATTGACAAGCTTTAGGTATATTGTACTAAACTTCCTAGAACTTTTAGTAAAATTAATTTTATTAAATAACATATTAGTAATTATTTTGTATGAAAGACAAAAAGGAAAATGTCTTAATGTTAGCCTTTTGCATTCACCAATCTGTAGTATGTCACCAAACTATAATGGGCAACCACTCAGAGCTCCTTAAGAGGATAAACACATCACTATTTCATTATCCCAAGAAGATTATAATAGTAGTTTAACATAAGGAACAATTAGACAAAATATTATGGAAATTTGTCAGAAGGGGAAAATATCTTTGTTAGAGAATTATAATTAGATAAAACTGAAGATGCAGCTAGCAGATAAATAATATAAATATAGAACACAAAGATATTTAAATATTGATACTATGTGTATTTATCCCCTCCCTGCTCCTTACTATGTATATTTTTTATTCTTTTCAGCCCACATCCAGTGACACTCCTGGCTTGACTCAGGAATCTCTATTGGCAGTCTCAGGGGACCATATCAGATCCCAGGAATCTAACCCGGCTTGGGTCCATGCAAAGTAAGCCCCTTACCCACTGTTCTACCAAGCCTTGATATTATATTTTAAAAGAACTTGATACTATACCACTAGTTTTTGTGTATAACACATGTATTTACATGTTATATATAATTAAATATATATTTGTGAATTCAGGCATATACTACTGAGTAGTAATATTTAGATAATTGATTAAAAACCAGAATTTAACAAATTTGAGATTATAATTTTTGGTGAAAATAAAATATCAGTAAAGAAAATACTTAATTAGCAATACTTTTCAAATGTTAGTTTTTAAATTATTTTTTGCTTTGTGAACACTACATCTGTGGTGCTAAGGACTTCTTTCTGGTGTTGTCCTCAAGGATAATTCCTGGAATTATGTACTGCTCAAAAGATAGAATTCAGTGCTCACACCCAAATTTGACTAACTGGAAAAGAAAAAAAGATAGAATTAAGGATTCTCAAATGGACTACTTCCAGCCCCACTTTAGCAATACTTTAACTTATGAAGTAAAAACACATTTCTAAAGATTTTTAGGAAATATTGCATGGTGAAATTTTCAAATACCTTCTTCACTATTTCCTAGTGTGACTATTGTCTTAAATATTAATGTGAAAGATGTGTAATTCACTTTTACCACAATAAAAATATAAAAAAAAAGATTAAAAAAGATGAAATCCATACTCATCAATCCTCTCTGTTCAATCAGCTGTCAGGTTCTAAACATAATCTAATGTTTCTAATACTAATTCTTTTCTGCCATTTTGTCAATTAAGACTCATTCCTCTAAAACAACTTTTCTTCTCCATAACTTTTCTCTACCTCAAGTCTTCAGACAATTTTCAAACAGCCCTGCTGATCTATTATTCTCCTATTCGAAAACACTCTAGAGATTGCTAGATCAGATAATAATATCAGATATTTGTTATTGTAACAAGACTAGGATTTAACTAGAATTTGCTTCAATCAGATACATATAATCAAATTTGTCTTTACCCAAGTATTTCTGTTATTTTTATGTGGTTAAATCTATACATGGCAAGTATTTCTATTTAATCTCTCATTCTTAGAATAGTATTTCCTCCTTTAGGAATTTTCTCTGTACTACTTTTTTTAACGGACCACACTTGGGAGTCACTGTTGTTAGTGCTCAGGGATCAAACCTGGGCCTCCAATAATCAAAGCATGTTACAGAATACACAGAGCTAACTCTCTGTAACTCTCTGGTCCTATTTGATACATGGTAGTGACTGGGGGCTACAGGTCCTTTCTGTGCAGGGACCATGTGGGATTGGGGACAGAATTGGAACCTCTTGTATAAAAAAACACATACTCCAGACACATAGCCATTCCCTGACTCTATTAGTTTTTTTCTATCCCAACAAAATAAGCTTATCCAGGGGCGGGAGTGGTGACACAAGCTAGCCTAGGACGAACAGTGGTTTGATCCCCCAGCATCCCTTTTGGCCCCCCAAGCCAGGAGTGATTTCTGAGCGCATAGCCAGAAGTAACCCTTGAGCATCACCGGGTGTGGCCCCAAAACCAAAATAATAATAATAATGATGATGGTAATAATAAATAAGCTTATTCATTTCTA
>PVKC010046712.1:0-11140 GCA_004027635.1 Crocidura indochinensis
TGGGCCACACCCAGTGACGCTCAGGGGTTACTCCTGGCTATTCGCTCAGAAGTCGCTCCTGGCAGGCACAGGGGACCATATGGGGAACTGGGGGATCGAACCGCGGTCCGTCCTAGGTTAGCACAAGGCAAGGCAGGCACCTTACCTCCAGCGCCACTGCCCGGCCCCTTGTGAACATATTTAAGATAGGCTAGTTTAGGGCCTGGAGAGATAGTACAGCGGCGTTTGCCTTGCAAGCAGCCGATTCCGGTGTCCCATATGGTCCCCCATGTCTGCCAGGAGCTATTTCTGAGCAGATATCCAGGAGTAACAACCCCTGAGCACCACTGGGAGTGACCCAAAAACAAAAACAAAAACAAAAAAAAGATAGACTAGTTTAAGTGATGAGATGAAAAAAATACATTTTCAACTTAAGTTGTTCTCAAATTATGATTAATGTATCTGTACGCAGTATCATCATAAATCAAAAAGCTTCGCAATCTAACAGGAGTACTTTTATACCAAAAATGTGTAAGTTCTTTAGAAATTAAGTTACCTATATAGAATTAATATGCAAACAAAAGACACACATACATATAAATTTTTTGTTAATTTTACTTGTGGATTATAGATAAATGCTTAGTTTACCACTTAAATTACTCTTGTTCCTTTGCCAAATCATCATTTTAATTGTTCCACTAAATATTTTCCTCAAATTATATAAAGCATAATGACATATGGATACTTCAAGTCATCTATTCACTGATTCCACGTTTGGGGTGCTTACTGTAATAAGTATTGAATATACAATGACAGAAGAAACAGATCTGATCCCTCTACTCATGGTTTCATTATGGAGAATGGTATCATGGGCACAATAGTTTATACTAAAAATATTTGAGAAATAAACACTTAGGCTGAGACTTATGAAAAAGAGTCATGCTTATGAAAAACTCCAAGCATTCCAATCAGGTAAGTAATATCTGTCAATTAAAGATGTAAAAAATTTGAGTGAGTTTAAACAGTCAATAACACATCACAACTTATGCTACAAGCTCCACACATCGAACACGTTTTTCTTAATTAATTTTTTTAATATTAACTTTTTCTTAATTTACATTTTGTTTTTGTTTTGTTTTTGGCTTTTTGGTTTTTGAGTCACACCCGGCTGTGCTCAAGGGTTGCTTCTGGCTCTATGCTCAGAAATAGCTCCCTGCAGGCACAGGGGACCTTATGGGAAGCAGGGACTCGAACCAACCACCTTAGGTCCTGTGTTGGCTGCTTGCAAGGCCACTGTGCTATCTCTCCGGTCCTAATTTACACTTTATATACATCAAATTTTAATTTACATTACATTTTATTTATTTTTTATTTTTAGAATAGACTGTTTTTTTTTTATATCTTAGAAAATATTAAAGAGGGGCTTGAGCAATAGCACAGCAAATAAGGCATTTGCCTTGCAGGTGGTCAACCCAGGTTTGATCCCTTGCATTTCATATGATCCCCCGACTCTGCGAGGAGCGATCTCTGAGCACAGAGCCAGGAATAACACCTTCAGATGTGGCCCTTCAAAAAAAAATAAATCAATCAATAAATAACAAGAAAATAAAAGATTAAAGAAAGTGTGACTTTAAAGAAAGTCATCAAATCAAAACAAACTCCTCAACATACAAGAATATATATCATTTTGTCTATTTGGTTGAGTTTTTTGGGGGGCCACACCTGGCAGTGCTCAAGGGTTACTCCTGGCTCTGTGCTCAGAAATCACTCCTCACAGGCACAGGGGAACATATGGGATGACGGGGATTGACTGCGGGTCCCTTCTGGGCTGGCAGCATGCAAGGCAAATGCCCTACCACTGTGCTTTTTCTCCAGCCCCAAGAAATACATGTCTTACAGTCTTCACCAAATAGGTTTTGAACTGGATCTGAGAAATTTTGTTCATTTTTATTTGCGTAAATTTTCTAAGAGAAATAAATGCTATATACAGTTTTAAAAAAATATATATACGGGGCCGGAGAGATAGCATGGAGGTAAAGCGTTTGCCTTGCATGCAGGACAGTGGTTCGAATCCCGGCATCCCTATGGTCCCCCCGAGCCTGCCAAGAGCGTTTTCTGGGCATAGAGTCAGGAATAACTCCTGAGCACTGCCGGGTGTGAGCCAAAAACAAACAAAGAAAAGTATATACTTAATACATTTATTCATTTGTTTATTTATTTATTTATTTATTTATTTTGGTTCTGAGAGCACACCTGGTATTGTTTAGGGGTTATTCCTGGCTTGGTGTCACTCCTGGTGGTGTTTTCTGAGTCACATATAATGTCAGTTACTGAATTGGGTTGAGCATGTGCAAGACAAGTGCCTTATCCCCGTATTGTCTGTCTAGTTCCACTCTCTTTTGATAGGCATTTTAGCAATGTGAAATGGCCTAGTTGTTTGTAGATTTATCAAACATGTTTTGGCAAATCACTACTTCCTTTTATTTCTCTTTCTTTCATTTTTCTCTCTTCTTCCCTCTACTTTTTTTTGTTCTGTCCTTTATTCTTCTTCATCAATTCAACCAATTTCAAAAAAAAACCTCTTGCTGTCAGTTGCTCCTTTAAAAAGGTACCTCTATACTTAAGATGCAGCGGAGGATACTACATAGGGTAAACACTTCCTATAGTCCTCACCACCACTGCTTAGTCCTCACCATTGCTTAGTACTCCAGATGCAAACACTGTGCTTATCCTAAAAAGCTCCAGCCTGAAACCTTCATTTAGCAAAGACCACCCTCATCAGTAATGAAGAGTCTCGAAAGTGGAAAACCCTCCAATACCGATGCACTGGCCCAATCCACTTTAACTTATTTTTACCATATTTACTTATTCTTCTTTTCTCTTCTCTCTTATCTTTTGTTTTTCCCTCCTTTCTCTCCTAAGCCATATCTTAGGTGAGGCTCCCCATGCCCCTGACAAAAAGTTTATTTCATAATAAGCACATTGTTACAAAATCCCAATTTCTGTGTCCATAGAAATATTATTTATTGGACATTGTAATGTTCACACTTACATATTATCTATGATTCTTTTCATGCTATCACAAAGAATTCAGTAATTGCAAGGAAAACAATACAGTCCCACATGTCCAAAAAATATGTGTAGAAAAAAATATCTTCTGGGGCCTGAGCGATAGCACAGCAGTAGCGTGTTTGGCTTGCACACACTGACCCAGAAAGGACCTCAGTATGATCCCTGGCATCCCATATGGACCCCTGAGCCAGGAGCGATTTCAGAGAGCACAGCCAGGAATAACCCCTGAGCGTGACCAGGTGTGGCCCAAAAAAAACAAAACAAAAAAATAAAAAAAAACTTCTGACTCTTAATACAGTATATCATTTAAGTGTGATTAAAATTTACAAATATTGGAGCCGGATAGATAGCATGGAGGTAAGGCATTTGCCTTGCATGCAGAAGGTCGGTGATTCGAATCCCATCATCCCATATGGTCCCCTGAGCCTGCAGGAGCAATTTCTGAGCGTAGAACCAGGAGTAACCCCTGAGCGCTGCCGGATGTAACCCGAAAACCAAAATAAATAAATTAATAAATAAAACAAAATTTACAAATATCTTGCCAATCTGAAATTTCTATAAATATCTTACTTAGAACCCAGGATATGCCCATATATCAAATAAATTCACAAATAATTATGTACAAGCAAACTGTCTAAAAGAAGCATCACAAAAAAGTGAATCAAACGTTGAGGATTCTAAGCCCAGGAATATGTGTGTAGCTCTGGAATAAACAAAAGGGACAAAATGATACAAATAACTCACACTGTCTTCCACATCTCCAGTCTTCCAACCTTTTAACAGCATTTTAGACATTGGTATCTGGAGTTCATTTTCAAGAATTTGTTTAATCTCGCCTGTAAAAATAAGAAGAGAATATTACTAAAAATATAATAAAATCAGCATTTGTTCATAGAAGGGTTCACATCAGTGTTTGTCACACACAATATCTGTTTGATGAATAAGAAAAATCAAAGTATTCCAAACTTCTAATATGTATTAGAAACTATGCTGCCTTTGGAAGAATTCAAATTTAGTATTATAAAGGACGAGATAATAAACTAGTTACATGGTTAATTAAATTACTGAATTTTAAAGATACAGATATCAGTAACTGGAGGGTAGAAAAAGATTATCTTTAAACCAATCAACTAACTACTTATATGTGCTCCACAAATAACAGTAGTAACAGATAAAATATAAAACTTGAGGCATGTCTTTACATGATTTAATATTTTGTCTTAAATTTACATTTGAGCTAATATTGCCTATCTCACCTACCTCTAAGGTATATAGCATAGCAAGACAAAAAGAGATAATAACCATAAAGAAGCTGAAAAAAATAAACCTAACATGCCTTCTACATAGTTTAACTTACGAAAAAAGCAACATTGAGAAAAAAAAGAAGCATTGTATAAAATAGGGGGATTTGAGGGTGAGTAGTCGGGACTACATCCAACTGTGTTCAGGGCATCCTCTTGTCTCTGTGCTCAGGGATCACTCCTAGAGGACTTAGGAACCTATTTAGTTGGTCCAAGGCAAGCAACTCACTGAACTATTGCACTCTGACCCCAAAATAGAGATGGTTTTTGGAGGTTGAAACTTACACACAACTTGAAGGTATACAGCTGAGTGAGTTCTGGAGAATCAAAAAAATTACTAATTATTCTACATAGTAAAGACAAAATAATGAAAGGTAAAAAACCAGAAAGAAAAATAATGCTAATGAAAATAGAGAAGAAAATCACAATTTTCCCAATGTTTCTCAAATTTTTTTGAAATCTATTTATTTAGGGATCAACTAATTTATGGGTGGATATCATATAAAAAAGACCAATCAGAATGTATTCTAAAACATATGTTAATAATTAATGTCCTATGTAATAAATTATTGAATATTTTGAAAACCAATAATAAACATAATTCAACATCCAAAAATTACATATTAAATGAGGAAAAATAATCCCATGCTTACAAAGAAAAAGCAGTTGTCTGGGGGTAGGAGGAACCTTTGTCATCCATCCAAGTTATTTTGGGGAGAAAGTATGGGAAAGAGAAGTTTTAGGCCATGCTTAGCAATGTTCAGAATGAATAGGAACTGGCCCAAAGGCAAAAATGTTCTATGGTAAATAATGCTACAATCACATCTTTTCTGGCCTCTGTGGTACTTTTTCACTTTTCTTTTTTGTTTTGGGGCCACACCCAGTGGTGCTCAGGGGTTACTCCTCGCTCTGTGCTCAGAAATCGCTCCTGGCAGGGGACCATATGGGATGCCGGGATTCAAACCACAGTCCATCCTGAATCAACTGAATGAAAATGATCCACCACTGTGCTATCACTCCAGCTCCACTTTTTCACTTTTCTAAGGACAATCCTATCTAACCAATTTGAATAGTGATCAAACATCAAAATATTAATTCTAGGGGCCCAAAGCGATAGCACCAGGAGCGATTTCTGAGTGTAGAGCCAGGAGTAACTCCCTGAGCACTGCCAGGTGTGACCTAAAAACCAAAAAACCAAAAAAAAAAAAAAAAAAAAAAAAGAAAGAAAGAAAGAAATTATATTGGAAGTACAAACTTTTACAATCTTGGCTCTTTAAAAATGTTACTTAGGAGCCGGAGAGATAGCATGGAGGCAAGGCATTTGCCTTGCATGCAAAAGGGCGGTGGTTCGAATCCTGGTATCCCTATGGTCCCCCGAGCCTGCCAGGAGCGATTTCTGAGCATAGAGCCAAGAGTAACCTCTGAGCGCTGTCGGGTGTGACCCAAAAACAAAAAACAAACAAACAAAAAGTTAATAATAATCACTCTATTTATGCAAATGGTGAAAGGTAATAAAGCAATATACACAAAAATGTCTATCTAACCAGTGTAGGTTCTCAATAATAACTGTTTTCTGGGATATCCAAAATAATTTCAGTAGTAAAATGCTAGAATGTGGCAGATTTCAGAGCCAGAATTCTTTTTTTTTTTTTTTTTTTTTTTGGTTTTTGGGTCACACCCGGCAGTGCTCAGGGGTTACTCCTGGCTCCATGCTCAGAAATTGCTCCTGACAGGCACGGGGGACCATATGGGGCACCGGGATTCGAACCGATGACCTTTTGCATGAAAGGCAAATGCCTTACCTCCATGCTATCTTCTTAAGTAGGTCTACCGAACTCCAAAAATCTCACCACATGGGAAATCCAGCCCTTATGGAAAACAATATGGAGATTCCTCAAAAAATTGGAAATTGAACTCCCATTTGACCCAGCAATAACACTGCTAGGGATATATCCTAGAATGCAAAAACAAAATACAAAAATTCCTTCTTCACACCTATGTTCTCTTGAAACAAACAAGATGCCCTTCAACAGATGAATGGCTAAAGAAACTATGGTACATATAAACAATGGAATATTATGCAGCCGTCATGAGAGATGAAGTTATGAAATTTTCCTATACATAGATGTACATGGAAACTAGTATGCTGAGTGAAATAAGTCAGAGGGAGAGAGAGACACAGAATAGTCTCACTTGTCTATGGGTTTTAAGAAAAATAAGAGGCATTATTGTAATAATGCCCAGAGATGAGGACTGAAAGGACTGGCTCACAATCTGAAGCTCACCTCAAGGAGGGGTGAGTGTAGTTAGAACACTAACAACTACTATGACAATGTTAATGAGAGAAGTAAAATGCCTGTCTCAAATACAGACAGGGAGTGTAGGTGGAGGGATATGGGGTGCATTGGTGGTGGGAATGTTGCACTGGTGAAAGGAGCTGTTCTTTTTGTGACTAAAACCCAACTACAGTCATGTTTTTAATCAAGGTGTTTAAATAAAGATAAAAAAAAACCTATCTTGACCTAGTCCCAATCCCTTCCTAATATCACCCGCTTTCCAAATTTCCTATTGTAGCAAAACTTCTCAAAAATACCAATGTTCAAATAGGGGTGTTCTGTGTGTAAATAACTAAAACCTAACTACAAACATGCTTGTAATTATGATGCTTAAATAAAGGCATTTATTTTAAAAAATCTGACCACAAGATGGCACTATCATTATAGTTCCTTTGCATGTTTGTTACATACTTGTAAAATTGGAAAGACATTCAGATGTCTGACAGCATATTTTAAACACACACATACATATGCATACTATATTATGATTTAGTCATTACAATTATTTTGAGTTTATTATTACAATTATTTTGAGTTTATTGATTAACAATATCAACCACTAATCCCTCATTTGTTATTTAAAACAATACAGATTTATTAACATATCATTCCAAATGAGTCAAAACTGTCATTTCCCACTGCATAATCCCTCATTATTTAAGTTTCTGTTCTATTTTGTGTATGTGTTCATTAGCTCTTTATAACATTTCTATTTCTTAACATCATACCTGGATGTATTCAAAGAACCATAAATTCTGCCAGGAGATAGAGGTGGGACTATGTGCACAAGTGCCTTAATTCGTATCCAGTGATGGCTAATCTTTTTGAGCCCAAGTGCCCAAACTGCCCCACAATGCCCAGTCCTCCCAATGGCCAGTCCGGCCCTTTCGCCAGGTGAGCTGCAAGGCAGACACTGGCACACTCGCCTCCTGCCATGTCACATATCTTAATTGCGAACCCCTTCAGGAGTTTCAACTGCAAGGCCTTCACATCCCACCACTGGCACGCATGCCATAGATTCGCCATCGAGGTGGCCTATACTATCTCTCTAGGACCACAGAGAGAGTACAACTGATAAGGTGCTTAGATATACTGCATCCTGTATGATCTCCAGAGCCCACCAGAATGGCAAGGATTGAATGTGAATAGGTCATATGCAAGGCAAGTGCCTTACCTACAGTACTACCATCACTGCCTCCTACATTCTACTTCAATGGTTCTGTATACATTTATGCTTGTGTCTATATGCATGCATATATCTTTTATTCTTCTGAACTTGAGGCCTGATTTGCTCTTTCAATAAAAAGGATTTTACTAAGTATGACTGACATAAAAAAAACTGCAGATATTTAATATCTACAATTTGAAAAGGTTTTAGTTAGGCTTTGGGACCACATAGTGGTTTTCAAAGGCTGCTTCTGGCTCAGTGTTTGGAGGCTTCTCCCAGCAGTGCTCAAGGAAACAAACAGTATAGTGAAATGAATCCACACTTCCTTCATGAAAAGTATACACTCAGCCTATTAGGCAATCTCAGGCCCAATTTATAAGCTTCAATAAATTCATCCAAAAGGTGAAAACATCATTATAAACAAGATTGTGAATTTAACTATCACTTTCCCAAAGTTTTCTTTTGCCCCTAAGTAAATTGTCCACACTGTCCTCATGTAATTTCCAACGAGCTACTAATATAACTGCAGTTACAAGTTCCAATTTTTTATAATTCTATATAAATGAAACTGCAGATTATAATTTTAAATGTAGGCTTTCCCAATTAAAATAAATTGTGCTTCTTTGCACTGCTAAGAGTGACAACAGTATATTTCTTTTTGTTATTGTTGTTTTGGAGGTCGCATCTGGTCTTGCACTCAGAAATTATTCCTAATGGTGCTCAGGGTACCATTTGGGGTGCCGGCAATAGACCCAGGCTGGCTGTGGGCATACAAGCACCCTATCCTCTGTACTATTGCTCTGGCTCCTACATTTCTTTTCTTAAAAAAGCATATCATTGTATTACATGCAATTTGCATATCCATTTAGTGGTTTTGTATAGTCTTCCCACAGTATGGAGATATTACAAATTCCTCTCCCTACCCTACCTTCCATTCCCTTATCTTGTCATAGTAAGTTTTTTGTTTGTTTGCTTTGTTTGGGGGCCACACCCAGTTTTTGGATGTTCAGGGGTTACTCCTGGCTATGCGCTCAGCAATCACTCCTGGCTTAGGGGACCATATGGGATGCTTGGGATCGAACTGCAGTTCATCCTAGGTCAGCCACGTTCAAGGCAAATGCCCTACTGCTGCGCCATAACTCCAGCCCCATGGTAAGGTATTAAACTCAATACAATCTCTCTGGTCAAAGCATTTTTTAATTATTAATGTATTTAAATAAATAAGCTATTAATTTATCATTTAAATAATTCAAATAAATTTGTTTAAATCATTGCTTTTTTAATTATTATATTTTTTATTTTAATTCTTTAAATAGATAATTTAATTGAATCACTGTAAGATAATTACAAAATTGTTGATGGCTGAGTTTCTATAATGATGCCCAACATGAATTCATCCCTTCACCAGTGCACATTTTCCACCATCAATATCCTCATTTCCCTTCCACTGTCCTCTAGTTCTCCCCGGTTATCTCTCCCCACCTTCCTTAATGAAACACATCTTCCTTTCTTTCCTTCCTTCCTTCCTTCCTTCCTTCTTTCCTTCCTTCCTTCCTTCTTTCCTTCCTTCCTTCCTTCTTTCCTTCTTACCTCCCTCCCTCCCTGCCTCCCTTCCTTCCTTCCTTCCTTCTTTCCTTCTTACCTCCCTCCCTCCCTGTCTCCCTTCCTTCCTTCCTTCCTTCTTTCCTTCCTGTTTTTGGGGCCACAACCAGTGGCACTTAAGGGTTACTCCTGGTTCTGTGCTCAGAAATCACTACCAGCAGGCTCAGGGAACCACATGGGATGCAAGGCCCTACCTGCTCTGCTATTGCTCTGGCCCCAAGAACGCACTGTGTGTGTCTGTGTACATGTGAGATGTGCATGTGCGTGTACACGTGCACATATCTGTCTTTCTCTCATCCTTTCTCACTTTTAGACACTAAGGTTTGTAATAATGTTACTGAAGGAATATCATGCATATCACTTTACTTCCTTTCAGCACCCAGTTCTTGTCCAGAGTGATCATTTCCAACTATTATTGTCATAGTGATTGATTCCTAGTCTGCCATAACTATAATCCCCTATTATATAACGATTATAAAACTATAAAGCAGTTATATACACAAAAGTAACAATACCTTTGGGTGTAGGCTTTAAATTTTGTCACTTGGTGTCATTTGCTCTCTATTACTGTTATAGAAATTACAAAATAGTCTATCAAAATATCACAAATTGTGACACTTTCCAGGCCAGCTAATGAGCACAGATATTATTTCTATTCTTGTTGGAAGTCTTTGGGAGATTTTTTTAAAGTTCTTTTAAAAATGAAGACAAATCTAGTTTCCGCAAGTAAAAGTGGAAAGTAACTATATGCTTCTCTTTCTTAGACTGGAAGCTTTAATCATTGTTTTTAGAACTTTGTTCTTCCATAATTAAATACTTAAACCATAAATTTCTCTCTCAATAACATTCTGTCAGCATCAAACAAATGCTGACAAGTCATGTTTCCATCCTAATTCAGTTCAAAATATGTTCTAATTTCCTTTGGAATTTCTTCTTTGACCTATGGTTTATTTTGAAATACCTTGTTTAATTTTCAAATATATTAAGATTTTCCAGATTCTTTTGAATTCTAAATTAATTCCACTTTTACCAAAGAACATGTCTCAAGTAATTTTTAAATGTTTTTTTAAAGTATCTACATTTTATTTATTTACTTTCAAATAAACTTAAATCCTTGAGGGGGTACAGCATCACTCAGATTCTATGACTGACTGCCTTAGCACGAAGGTTGCTTCAGAATTTGGCTCAAACAATGCCACTGTTTCCATGGGCATGGGTTACCTTTCCCCGGATCACTCTGGTTTTGTTAGGTTTGCCACCAGGAGTCACCGTGTTGTTCCTTGCTTTGTAACATAAGCATATTTATTGCCCAGATAGAATTCAGTTTCATCCCAAGCATAAACACCTTCAATTTTAAGAGCTGTGTGCTCCCTCTAGTTTCAGAGACCTCATTTATAGCCAGCAAAAATGGCTTTAGACCACAGCTTTCCAGCTATTTCTGTCTTTTAATTAGTCCAGGCCTCCATGGAAGTCCAAGATGGTAGAAAGAGAGCCAGATTTTTAAACTTTTAAAGTTCTGATGTAGAATATATTTTCTACTTTAATGAATCTATCAACTGTACATGAAAAGAATATACATTCTGATGTGGTTATAAGGAGCAGTAAACATTGTTCCTTTGGTCAAAATGGCTGATAGGTTGTCTAGATATGTTTGTACTCTTAACATTATCATGAGAAAGGAG
>PVKC010046713.1:0-11187 GCA_004027635.1 Crocidura indochinensis
CACCAGCCTTACAAGAGAAATTTCTAAGCAAAGAGTCAGGAGTAACTCCTGAGCACCACCAGGTGTGGCCCCCAAACAACAAACAAACAAAAAGTACTGGAATGTAAAGGCTCTATACATGATGATCCCACCTCTGAAAAGCAGGTCAGAAGCAAGGGTCACCAAAGAAAATAATCCAAATAAGGCCAAGTGTAAAACGCATGTGGTCTGTATGTTTCCTATCTTTTGGAGCAAGAGGAAGAGAAGAGCTCAGATGGCAGGCAATATTCATTGGAAAGCTAAGGCAACCCCAAAGAGAGTGAGGAGTTAAAGAAAAGAATCTTTATTTTAACTCTTCCTTCCTAAGTGAGTCTTTGACATGTAAATAGAAAGTCATCTTGATATAAGGTGAAAACTGGTTAACCCCAAAACTCCTACTTGTCAGATGTACTAATAGCATAGGCGATAACGTTCAGACATTTTTTTTTTAAAGAATCCTGTTGAGGGGCCCGGGAGATAGATAGCATGGCGGTAAGGCGTTTGCCTTTCATGCAAAAGGTCATCGGTTCGAATCCCGGTACCCCATATGGTCCCCGTGCCTGCCAGGAGCAATTTCTGAGCATGGAGCCAGGAGTAACCCCTGAGCACTGCCGGGTGAGACCCAAAAACAAAACAAACAAACAAACAAACAAAGAATCCTGCTGAGCTCTGCAGTGACTGCAGTACAATCTATTGATACCTGTCAGGTTTTTCTTCTTTGGAATGTCCCCTGAGGTGATCCTGTACTGTACATTTGCTTGTAGATGCTAGTGACAGAGATGGACACATAAAATTCTCGAATTATCCAGAGCTTTGGTGTCAGGTGAAACACTGCAATGTGAATTGAACTGATTTTGAAAATGTAATAATAATAAACTGATTTAACAGCTTGTTTCTCTGACAAGCATGCTTGCAGCTTTCAAGGGATCGAGATGATCATTGTTTTCTTCTTTTTATCTTTTCTAATTATTGTCTTTATTCAGGTCTTCATGGAGACCACTATTTGATCATTATTCTTTCCAATGGCTATTTTTAAAGTTTTTTCTCTTTTTGACTGATTGGTCTGTACTGTTCTGCCCTAAGTATCATTTCTTTTTTTCTTTTTATTAACCCTTAGATAAGCAAGATTATGCTGTCTCTCTCTCTCCCTCTGACTTATTTAACTAAACACAATAATTTATTATGTCCATGTCCATTCAAGTTTAGAAAAATTTTACTACTTTATCTCTCCTGATGGCTGCAAAATATTCCATAGTGTATATGTACCAAAGATTCTTTAGCCATTCAGTTGTTGAAGGGCATCTTAGTTGCTTCCAGAGTCTGGCTATAGTAAATAGTGCAGTGATAACTATAGGTGCGAGGAAGATATTTTGTATTGCATTTTTGTGTTCCTTGGGTATATCCCTTGGAGCGGTATATCTAGATCCTATGGTAACTCAATTTACAGGTTTTTGAGGAATCTCCGTATTGTTTTTCATAAGGACTGGACTAGATGGCATTCCCACCAGCAGTGAATGAGTTTCTTTCTCTCCACCTCCCTGCCAGCACTTATTGTTCTTATTCTTTGTGATGTGTGCCAGTCTTCATGGTATGAGATGGTATCTCACTGTTGATTTGATTTGCATCTATCTACCTGATAATTAGTGACGTGGAACATTTTTTTCATGTGCTTTTTAGACATTTGTATTTTTCTTTGATATATTTTATGTTCATTTCTTCTTCCATTTTTTGATGGGCATAGTTTTTTTTCTTGTTAAGTTCTGTCAATAACTTGTATATCTTAGATATTAGCCCCTTGTCTGACAGGTATTGGATGAATAGTTTCTTCCATTCTGTGGGTGGTTTTTGTATCCTAGGCACTATTTCCTTTGAGATGCAGATGCTTCTCAGCTTAATATGTCCCCATCTGTTTATCTCTGTTTCCACTTGTATGGAGAGTGCTGTTTCCACCTTTATATTCCTTTTTTTTTTTTTTTGGGTTTTGGGTCACACCCGGCTGTGCTCAGGGGTTACTCCTGGCTCCATGCTCAGAAGTTGCTCCTGGCAGGCACGGTGGACCATATGGGGCACCGGGATACGAACCGATGACCTTTTGCATGAAAGGCAAACGCCTTATCTCCATGCTATCTCCTGGGCCCCTGTTTCCACCTTTAAAATGCCTTTAGTCTCAGTGTCATTAAGTGATTTACCTACAAGTTGTTTAATATAGCTTGTGATTTCAGGTCTGATATTTAGATCCTTAATCCATTTGGAATTGACCTTTGTGTATGATGTAAGATGAAGGTCTAAGTTTGCTGTTTTGCAAGCTGCTGACCAATTGCCCATCACCACTTGTTGAAGAAGCTTTGCTCCATTTTGCATTTATTTTCCCTTTATCAAAGATTGATTAATTGTAAGTCTGGGGAACATTTTCTGAATGCAGATCTCTTTCCTTATTCCAATATCATGCTGCTTTAATGACTGTAGTTGTGTAATGCAATTTAAAGTTGCCCTCTTCTCAAGGGCTGTTCTAGCTATTAATGGGTGCTTGTGTTTCAAATGAATTTTAGGAGTGTTTGATCAACTTCTTTATGGTATCCTAGAGGGATTGCATTAAATCTGTACAATGCTTTGGGGATTTTTTGCCATTTTAATGTTGTTAATCCTGCCAATCCATGAGCAGGGTATATGTCTTCATTTTATTTGTTCTCCTTTATATATTGAAGCAGACCTATGTATAGGTTCTTCTTCTCTTTATTAAGTTGACTCTAAGATTTTTGAATTTGTGTGACACTAATGTGAATGGGGTTGTTTTTTAATGTACACTTATTCTTTATCATTATTGTTGTATAATAAGGCCATTGAATTTTGTTCATTAAATTTGTAGCCTGTCATTTGCTATATGAATCTATTGTTTCTAGATAATTTTTGTTAGATTCTTTAGGGTTTTCTAGATATATTATCAATTTCATCTGCAAACAGTGAGAGCTTGACTTCTTCTTTTCCTATCTGGATGCCCTTGATACCTTTTTTCTTATGTAATTGCTGTGTCAAGAACTTCCAGCACTATGGTGAATAGGAGTGGTGAGAGTGGAAGCCTTGTTTTGTACCAGATTTTAGAGGAAAAGCTTTTAGTTTATCACCATTAAGAATGACATATGGGGTCCCGGGAGATAGCATGGAGGTAATGTGTTTACCTTTCATGCAAAAGGTCATCAGTTTGAATCCCGGTGCCCCATATGGTCCCCCGTGCCTGCCAGGAGCAATTTCTGAGCATGGGGCCAGGAGTAACCCCTGAGCACTGCTGGGTGTGACCCAAAAAAAAAAAAAGAATGAATGACATATGCCATTGACTTGTGGTAAATAATATATGTCATGACTATATTGAGAAAAGTTCTCACCATTTCCATCTTGATGAGAGTTTATATCTATAATGGGTGTTGGAGCTTATCAATTGCTTTCTTTGCATCTATTGATATAATCATATGGGTTTTTTTGTGTGTGTGTGTGTTGAAATGGTGTATTATATTGATTGACTTACATAGGTTAAGCCATCCTTGTATTCCTGGATTGAATTCTATTTGGTCCTGTTGAATGACCTTCTTGACTAGGCATTGAATCCTATTATCCAGAATTTTGTTTGAGGATCTTTGTATCTGTGTTCATCAGGGCTATTGGTTTGTAGTTTTCTTTTCTAGCAGTATCTCTGTCTGGTTTTGGTTTTGGTGTCAGGGTGATATAACTTTTATAAAAAATATATGGAAGTGTTTCTGATTCTTCAGTTTCATGAAAGAGCATGAAAAGGTTAGTAGTAATTCAGCTAGAAAGTTGTGAAAGGGAACCAGAATGTATTGGCGCTAGAGGTAAGGTACCTGCCTGGCCAACGAAAAATGGTTTGATCCACCAACGTCCCATATGGTCCCCCAAGCCAGGAGCAACTTCTGAGCGCATAGCCAGGAGTAACCCCTGCGGTTCACCTAGTGTGGCTCAAAAACCAAAAAGAAAGAAAGAAAGAAAGAAAGAAAGAAAGAAAGAAAGAAAGAAAGAAAGAAAGAAAGAAAGAAAGAAAGAAAGAAAGAAAGAAAGAAAGTAAGAAAGATGTGAAGGAATTCGTTAGTGAATCCATCTGGGCCTGAGCTTTTGTTTTGGAGAAGACTTTTGATTATTCTTTCTTTCCTCTTTAGTGATTGGTCTATTTATATATGATAGATTATCCTGTTTTAAAAGTGGAAAGTTGTAAGAGTCTAAGAATTTATCTATTCCTTCCAGGTTCTTGTGCTTTGGGCAGAGTTTTTCAAAGTAGTCTCCGATTCAATTTTGATCTCTGCAGTATCTGTAGTGATCTCACAATTTTCATTTCTTTTTTTAATTAATCATCTTTATTTAAACACCATGATTACAAATATAATTGTAGTTGTATGGTATATACATTCATGTAAAGAACACCCCCTTCACCAGTGCAGAATTCCCACCACCAATTTCCCAGATATCCCTTCTCCCCAACCCACCCACACCTGAACTTGAGACAAGCTTTCTTGTTCCCTCATTCATTCACATTGTATTCACATTGATAGTATTCAGTGTTATTTCTCAAACTGCATTCATCACTCGAGAGGTAGTTGGAAAGCCTGTTGACCCCAATACTGTAACCTAGACCAGCGCCCAGGGATGGTCAGGGGGAAAAGACAAGGATGACTGTTGGCCTTCCAAGTCTCCCGCACTCCCCAGACAGGAAGAAGGGCTGCAGTATGGGGCCACCCAAAACCCCATACCTAGTAAGAGCTGGTCTCCTGAATCCAAGAGGAAGTTGGAAGCCAGATGTCTAACTGTCCTCCTACCAATGCATCGCCCCCCTGGAGTGTGGAGGGAAAGGGGAAGCCTGGGGCCCACTAAGAGTTCACCTGAACCCACTTCTGGCCGTCTGAGCTGGCACCCAGGAAAGGCCTGGAGTCAGGGGAACAAGAAAAGAATAACTGGGGGCCTGCCAAGCCTCCCAGCATTCCCCAGACTAGGGGAAAAGGTTCCGGTATGGGGCTTCACCAAACCGTATACCTGGTAGGAGCTGGTCTCCAAAATCCAAGAGGAAACTGGAAGCCAGATGTCTACCCGCCCTTCTCCCGATGCATCTCCCCCCTGGAGTTTGGAGAAAGAGGGGAAGCCTGGGACCCAATAAGAGTCCACCTGAACCCACTTCTGGCCATCTGAGCTGGCACCCAGGAAAGGCCTGGAGTCAGGGGAACAAGACAAAGATGACTGGGAGCCTGCCAAGCCTCCCAGAACTCCCCAGACTAGGGAGATAGACTCCGGTATGGGGCCTCCCCAAACCCTATACCTGGCAAGAGCTGGTCTCCTGAATCCAAGAGGAAACTGGAAACCAGATGTCTGCCTGCCCTCCTCCAGATGCATCTCCCCCTGGAGTGTAGAGGGAGAGGGGAAGCCAGGGGCCCACTAAGAGTCCACCTGAACCCACTTATGTCCATCTGAGCTGGCACCCAGGAAAGGCCTGGAGTCAGAGGAACAAGACAAGGATGACTGGGGACCTGCCAAGCCTCCCAGAACTCCCCCAACTAGCCCCTGTATGGGGCTTCCCCAACCCTATACCTGGCAAGAGCTGGTCTCCTGAATCCAAGAGGAAACTGGAAGTCAGATGTCTGCCCACCCTCCCCTCCATGCATCTCCCCCCTGGAGTGCGATGGGAGAGGGGAAGTTTGAGGAATAAGAGGAGCCATTTTGATTTCTGTAAATATAGGGGAGTACTGAAAAATTACTCCATTGGTAAAGCTTTAGATTGCTTCTTACAATGTGCTGAAATGGAATTCATGGGTTACAAGGTGTGCACGGCCTCGGAGTGAAGCGGAGCATTTGCAGTCTTAGTTGTTTGGCGGCCAGCTCAGCAGAGAAGAGGAAAAGGGGCAGACCACATGTCTGGCATCTTTAAAATTCTCTGGGCTCCCATTACCAGGCAGGATTGACCCCATGTGCATTGGGTGGGGACATCTTACCGAGGGTGGGTCCTGGAGCATTTGCTGTCTTAGTTGTTTGGCGGCAAGCTCAGCAGAGAAATGGCAGAAAGGGGCAAACTGCCTGGCTGGCATCTTTAAAAGTCCCTGGGCTCTCAATCACCAGGCAGGATTGGCCCCACGTGCATTGGGTGGGGACATCTTATCGAGGGTGGGTCCCAGAGCATTTGCAGTCTTAGTTTTTTGCTGGCCAGCTCAGCAGAGAAGAGGCAGACCACATGGCTGGCATCTTTAAAAGTCCCTGGGCTCCCAATCACCAGGCAGGATTGTCCCCATGTGCGTTGGGTGGGGACATCTTACTGAGGGTGGGTTCTGGAGCATTTGCAGTCTTAGTTGTTTGGTGGCCAGCTCAGCAGAGAAGAGGCAGAAAGGGCACAATTTTCATTTCTAATCCAATTTATTAACTTTCTGTCTCTCCATTTCTTTATGAGTTTTCCTAGAGGTTTATCAATCTTGCTTATTTTTTCAAAGAACTATTTTTGTTCTTATTGATCTTTCAAATGGTTTTTTAAAATTACATTTCATTATTTCTGCTCTAAGTTTTATTATTTACTTCTGCCTACCAATATTTGGCTACATTTTTTGGTCATTTTCTAACTTTAAAAGCTGTGTCATTCCGTTAATTGTGTAGGATCCTTCCTTTCTGATGTGTGCTTGTAAAGCTATGAATTTACCTCTCAGTACTGATTTTTCTGTGTCCCATATTCATGAAGTTTATGTCTTTATCCCATTGTTTCCAGAAATGTTTTGACTTCCTTTTTGATTTCATCTCTGACTCACTGGTTGTTCAGCTTTGTTCTGTTCATTTTCCAGGTGTTAAATTTTTCTTATGTCACCTTTGTAGGCACTTCTAATTTTAGTGCCTTGTGATTAAGAAGGCAGTCTGTACAATTTTTATTCTTTCTACTTTATGGAAATAAGTTTTATGTGATCCATTCTGGAGAATAACTCATGTGCATTGGTGAAAAATGTGTATCCAGGCTTCTGGGGATAAAGTGTCCTATATATTTCTACTAGTTCACTTTCTTAAATATCTCTTTTCAGTAACAGTATATTTTTATTTGGTTTCAGCCTGGTTGACCTATCAAGGCATTACATAGCAGTAATTAAGACTCCCATATTTACTGTGTTTCTATTGATATCTTTGTTCAGATTTGTCAAAAATTGCATTAAACATTTTTCAGGTCCCTTTTTGGGTGCTTATATGTTTAGGAGAGTAATTTCTTACTAATGTACATATACTTTTATTAGTACAAAATGACCACCTTTGTCCCTTATAACTTTTCTGAGTTTAAAATTTGTGTCATCTGATATTAATATAACTATCCCATCTTATTTTAAGGGAGTTATTTGCTTGGATGATTTTCCTCCAGCCTCTGATTTTGAGTCTATGTTTGTTCTATATAGATGTGTTTCTTGTAGGCAGCAGAATTGGATTCAGCTTTTGATCCGTTTTGCAACTCTGTGTCTCTTAACAGGTGCATTTAGTCCATTGACTTTGAGAGAGATTATTGTCTTGGTATTTGATGTCATCTTTGTCTAGAAGTTTATTCTGTCTGTTGTTCTGTCTTGTCTTTTTTGTTTGTTTGTTTTTGGGCCACACCCGGTGACGCTCAGGGGTTACTTCTGGCTATTCGCTCAGAAGTAGCTCCTGTCAGGCACGGGGGACCATATGGGGAACCGGGGCATAGAACCGTGGTCTGTTCTAGGTTGGCGCAGGCAAGCCAGGCACCTTACCTCCAGCACCACCGCCTGGCCCCTAATTCTGTCTTGTCTTAAAGAAAACCTGTCAGTTTGTCTTTTAATGCTGGCCTTGTCTGCAAAGTTTCTGAGCTGCTGTTTATCCATGAGCTATATATACTTCCTTCACACCTGAAAGTTAGTCATGCTTGGTGCAGTATTTTAGGTAAAGTATTCATTTCATCGAGTTTTGTCACTGTAACTCACCAGTACTTTCTGGCCTTGAGTGTTTCTGTGACAGGTCTGCTGCAAACATTAAGGGTGCTCCTTTGAATGCAATTTTCCTTTTAGATCTTGCTGCTTTTAGTATTCTATCCCTATCTGTGGGATTTGTCATTGTGACTAAGATGTGTCTTGGGGTGTTTTCCTTCAGGTCTCTTTTAGCTGGTACTCTTCGGGCATGCAGGATTTAGGTGCAGCCATCTTTAACTCTGGGAGTTTCTCCATAAGGAGAAATTGAGAATATTGATTTTCTTCCTGTGAATCTGGGTCTCCAAAGATTCTTATGTTGTTTCTGTTGAACTCTTCACAGAATTCTATTTTCATTTGTTCATGCTCATATTCTTTGAATATTTTTCTATTGCTTGTCATTTGCTTTGTTGGAATGGAAATCAAACATTTCCATTGTTTGATCATTTGATCATGTTCTTTTCCAGTCTCTTCTCCTGTATAAAGTTGCTCTGCATTTTTCCCAGCACTCTGATTTTCTCCTCAGCTGATGTTACTCTGTTCAAGAGGCTTTCCATTGAGCTTTTAATGTCACCTACTAAGTCCTGTTATTTCACTTTGGAGTTTTCTGATTTCTATCTTGTGTTCTATTCTGCTTTGTTTATTCTTTCTTTGAGTTCTATGAACATCCTCCATATTACTACTCTAAACTCCTTGTCTAAGATGCTAACTATGTGGTTGGTACTTTCTGGGTCATCAGAGCTGCCATCTTCATTCTCTATGCATGCTATTATCCTGCATTGTTTCCCCATTGACACTCTCCTTTTTTCTAAGTCCTTTTCCTGTGTGTCCCCTCCCCCATTTTATCCTTTCTCTCCAACTGCCTCTCTCCAACTGCCTCTGTTCAACTGCCTCTGCCCAACCATCTCCTTTGGCCTACCCTTCAAACTTCCTTATTTATAAATACAAAATAAATACAAAATAAGTACAGTACATGAAATAAATACAAAATACTCTACAATTCCCACTTTTTAGTAAACATCAATAATAAACAATTCAACAAAATATATGACCCATAAACCCTAAGCAAAACCTTAATGAAATATAAATCTAAGATATAAGACATTAATTACAAAATGTCTACAGTCAATACAAATTTAAAAGCAAAAATAGCTCCCAAATGTAAAACCACTGTATAATATTTTTAAAGCAGAGTCGAGTAAAAAGCAAGAAACATCATTTGGGAAAGTATCAACAGTACAACAAAGCCTCTAACCTAAAGTTGTTATAACACAAAAAAATTCCTAAAAATAACAATTAAGATGGTAGAGAACAATCATTACAATAGGTAAAAGAAGATTAATATCGAATATAGATCAAAATATTATACTCAGAATAAAAATGCAAAAGGTGACAGTCCTTTGAAGTCCAATGGAAGCTTGCAATGATGAAACAGGGCGCTTCTAAATGTCCAGAGTTCAAAGTGGTTCAAACTAAAAGTCCATTCCGAAATTTCCAAAGTCGAAGTCCAAATTCAAGCCAAAAGTCATTTTCAGAAAATCAGTCTACTGTATAAGGTTTTTCTTTCTGAAACATTTCTAATTGAGGCCCTCCATCAGTTTCTGAGGAGGCTGAGGTTTTTGAAAAAAGGATTTTAGGCTACAAAATTTCAGTTCTGAGCCATGATGGGGGTGATCCAAGTTTTCCCCTCTTCTGTTTTAATGACCCGTATGCCTCTGGAAGGGGTCGCACATCTTTAAACATGGCTGCACGTGGCCCAGGGTTTTGGGCTCAGTCCATGTGAAAAAAGCCAAAATAAAACTGAAAAGCAGAACTCTCACCATCATTGCTGTTTCATTGGGTCCAGGATTCAGGTCCCTCTTCGGGCACCATTTATGGCATGAAAATGTGGCTAAGTCCACTGCTGATATATCCAGGGTCCCCAAAGATCTCCCAAATTGAGAGACCAACTCCCATTCTTGGGGAGGCCTTGGCAATAATCATCCAAAATAAATGATTCAAACAAAGAGGTTTGGGGGGGACAAAAGATTTGGCCAAAAGAGCCTAATCCTCCCTGGTTCGATCTCTCTCTGTCCTCTCTGTCTGTCACTGTCCCTCTCTGTGTATCTCTCTGTCACTTTCTCTGTGTCTCCCAGCCACTCTCTGTATCTCTGTTTTCTCTTCTGTCCCTGTCTGCTACTAATCTCTCCTCCTCCTCCTCCTCCTCCTCCTCTTCTTCTTCTTCTTCTTCTTCTTCTTCTTCTTCTTCTTCTTCTTCTTCTTCTTCTTCTTCTTCTTCTTCTTCTTCTTTTTTCATTCTCTCTTTCTGTCTGGGATCCCTCCGTCTCTCTCTCTCCTTCCCTGTTGCGTATGTAAACATTTCTAATCTTATCATGATCTGGAATTGTTATGTATAAACATCTCTGACCCTACCCTGATCAGTGATTGGACCCTACCCGAGGGTGTAACCTGGCAGAATTGTTGTATATGTAAACATTTCTTGGGATTAGTATGTTACTGACTCCACCCTAGGGTGTGACCAGGCATTCTGCCCCTAACCTAGGGTGGTACCTGATTCTTGGGTACAAAACCAGGGTCTGTGGAAGGCTGGGGGCTTTTTCGTTGGAATTGATGCTGAGACTTTGGACCTCAGTTCTTTCCACCGAATAAAGCTGATATTTCCACAAGTCTGACTCTCCGTGAGCTGTTTACCCGCCGATTCACCTCAGAACCGCTGGTTACTGGGTTGTAGACTCGTTCTCCGAGCTGGAGGGAAGAGAAATCGTCCTCCCTACCTCCATCTGCGAACCTCTCCTGGGAACGAATTTCTACACTTCCCTTTCTAAGTCCTCTTCCTGTGTGTCCCCTCCCCCATTTTACCCTTTCTCTCCAACTGCCTCCCTCCAACTACTTCTTCCCAACCATCTCCTTTGGCCTCCCCTTCAAGCTTCTTTATTTCTAAATACAAAGCAAATACAATATATAAAATAAATACAAAATACTCTACATATATGCTTTGAGAGAACAAAATTGATAAGTAGAAAATTTTGTGTTTTGGAGGCAATATGTCATTTTTATTTACTACTCTGGATACTTTTGTCTGAGGCTTCTCTATAGTCCATTCACTTTATTTTCTCTCCTCTTTGCTAAACTATTGAACTCTTTATTCTTTAACCATTGGACACATAAAAATTACTTCATAATATTAAATTCTTTCAGGAGCCTGAATTCCAGAAAGTCTTCTCTTACTTTAACACACACA
>PVKC010046714.1:0-11191 GCA_004027635.1 Crocidura indochinensis
AACAACAACAACAACAACAAAAAGATAGCTGTCTTAGTTTTAGCTCATGTTTCCTTTGCCATACAGAAATTTTTAAGCCAATGGTATTGTATTGTTTTATTGTTGACTACTTTGAGATTTACATATTGGAGCATTCTGCCTATAGTTTTCTCAATGTATTTTCTGGATTCAGGTATGATTTCATTGTCTTTGTTACACTTTGAGTTGATTTTTTGTGTATGATATGAGATGTGTGGCCTGGAGAGATAGCACAGCGGCGTTTGCCTTGCAAGCAGCCATTCCAGGACCAAAGGTGGTTGGTTCCAATCCCGGTGTCCCATATGGTCCCCCGTGCCTGCCAGGAGCTATTTCTGAGCAGACAGCCAGGAGTAACCCCTGAGCACTGCCAGGTATGACCCAAAAACCAAAAAAAAAAAGATATGAGATGTGAATCCAGATTTATTTTCTTATACTGGGTTATCTAATTTTCTAAACACAATTTATTGAAGAGGTTGTCTTTCTTCTATTTCATATTGCAAGCCTCTTCATCAAAAATTGGTTGACCATATATTTGGCAATTTGATCCTGAAGATTCTATTTTGACCTATTTGATAGGGAATTCACCTTTATTCCAGTACCAAACTGTTTTGATCACTGGCTTTGTTTGTCTGTTTTTAGCTTTTGAGTCACACCTGGCAGTGCTCAGGGGTTACTCTTGGCTCTATGCTCAGAAATCCCCCTGGCAGGCTCAGGGGACCAGATGGGATGCCGAGATTCAAACCACCATCCTTCTGCATGCAAGGCAAATGCCTTACCTCCATTCTATCTCTCAGGCCCCTTGATCACTGACTTTGGAGTATTGATCAAGTTAGGTAGTAGGATGGCTCTAAGTACTTTCACTTTCAGTATGTTTATAGGGTACTAAAACAGTTTTTTTTTTTTTTATAATTCCAATCTTTATAACTGACTGGCCTAAGTCTTGAAGAATGTTGTCTGAATTTGGATAAATAATCTATAGAGTAGTTTAGATACAATGATAATTTTCTTTCACGGTACAAGCATGGAATATTTTTACTTTTCCAAAGATCTTCAACTTCTTTCTTAGAAGAGTTTTCTTAGTAGAGTTTTCATGGTAGATGTTCTAGCCTATTTCTTTGTCCCATATCACAACTATGACTATGGTCAAATATTTTAAAAATTTCATTTATGCATTTAGGTAAGTAAAAGTTTAAGTAAGAAACTCACGATGTACAATGCAGTTAAGCAGGTACTATCATTTCAGTCTTACAGGTGATGAAAATGCAACTTTAGAACTGAATATTTTACAAATTATTAAGATCTAAGACTCACACTCAAGGCTGTCAAGATGGCAAGTAGTTAACAATGTGGTTTGCTCTTCCAGCTCAATTTATTATTTCATGCCTTTTAGCTTTAGGGTTAGGAAAAGGCGGGATTGGTGGATGTTTTGGCTTCCTGTGGGAGCTAAGAACATAATTACAAAAAGAAGTTTATCTTTCAGACAACTCTTCAAACTAGAAGTTTAAAATTGAGATGTCAGGCTTATTCTTTCAAGCTCTTTCAATACATTCTCCTTTGAACATGAATCTCTGCTTTATTCTACTCTAGAGAGTCATATATTCTCTCTTGAAAACATATTTCTTTTTCTCTCTTCTGATGTTTTTTAAGTAATTCAGTTCAATAAAATTATCTTTTTTTTTTAAGTAACCAACTAATTTAAATAACATTGAGATGTCAACAGGTCCCCTCTCTGACCATCCTTGGCATTCTTTGACTTGTATCACTCTAGTTGCCCTCCATATTCACATAGACTTTTGATGTGTGTCTGTGTGATTTATGCAACAGTATTTATGATAATTTGGAAAGATACTTTCATCTCAGGAATTTTAGGTTAATTACATTGGAAGATTTCTTTCTAATACTTCCAGTTTCCAGGGCACATATATCTTTGGGCAAAGTATGTATTATTAAGCCACTGTAGGGAAATTCTAGAGTAGACAAATCAACAGGAGTGATGTTTGATTCTATATTATGACATTTAAATTATACAATACTTGCTTCAGAATTATGGATGATGTAGTCTTTAGAAATTTGGAACATTCTATGTCGACTTGCCCTCTCTGTACTTTTTGTCTAGAAATAGGCCTTTTTTTGTCTAGAAATATCACCCTTACCCAGTCAGATTGTGTGATTCAATTGGAAGGGTAGTATCTAGAATAGAAGCACACATGTTGATGATAAAAATTTAATAGTATTGTGCCGGAGAGATAGCATGGTGGTAGGATGTTTGCCTTGCATGTGGCCGATCCATGAGGGACCCGGTTTGATTCCCAGCATTTCATAAGGCCCTCAAGCCTACCAGAGGAGATTTCCGAGTGCAGATCTAGGAGTAACCCCTGAGCACCACTGGGTATGGCCTAAAAAACAACCAATCAATCAATAAAGTTTTAAAAATCAATAGTATCTCCTTTTCTGGTTATTTACTTTTTCTATGTTTGATATTTTAGGTAAAAGATCATGAATTACTGTTTTGTAGGTTGGAAGATTCTTGTGATACAAGCTAGTTTATAAAATAAAAAGTTGAGATTGATGAGCTGCCGTAGTTTGTTTGAACATCAGTGTTTCATTGTGGTGTTAAGTGACTTGCTTTGAGAACTTAATAAAGAGATAATAATTGAGAAAACTCCCAATGGGCCTATAAACTGCGACTAATTGAACCCTTCTTGATGGATGAAAATTCCAAAGAGAACACAACTGGGAGCTTTGAGAATATGTATCCTTTTAGTATTATTTATTGGGGAGTTTATGTTAAGCTATTCAGTGTAAAATAAAAATCTATGGGTTTTGATTTCATGTCACACACCATTGTTTTTAACCCCTTAGGGGACGGGTCTGAAGAACCAGGGTAGCAGTGAAGAAATAATAAACCAGACAGTCAGGAAAGAATGACAAATATAGCTTCCTGTCCAGTGGGCTTTTAAATTTCAATGGGAAAGAAGAAATTGGGGGGACACCTTTGTTTATGGTTGTTAGCTATGTCTCATCTTATAATTCAGTGTTCTGAGTGCTGGAAATAAAATGGGAAAAAAAGGAGAGATAGAGACAGGAAAATGGTTCAAAAACTGGAATGTCAGTTTTAGATATTTGTAATAATGTGCCACTTCTGATAATTCAGAAACTTCATAGTTTCATTATTGTTGAGATCAGCTCCCAAACATATACCCACAACACCATGTGGTGGGGCCTCAAAACAACAAAAACAAAAACAAAAAAGTCCTTATTCCCTGGGAAATTAAATGTTTGGGTAGAGATAGGTTAAAACAAACAATCCCCCCAAAATACTCTGAAAATAAAAAGAAAACAAGTTTTGTCATCAAAATTATTAAGAATGTGAAAAGAACCTAAAATAAATGATAAATTGGTAGGGTGAATAGATTGACTTCAGATAAAATTGGTATATTTTGTCTCTTCTGATTGTATACAAATATTGTATATATGGATCTGCTTTTGTAGAGAATTATTACCAGCAGAGTTTCTAAAGACCATGATTGACTTTTCCTAATCAACATATTGTGTGTGTATCATGTGTGTCTGTGTGTGTCTGTGTGTGTATGTGAAAGATGGAATATGAGGGAGAGGGAGGTGAGAAAGAGCATGGGGAAGGAGGGGAAACAATTGTGGTAAATTATGTTAAGAAATTAAGTTTTTAATAATAGAAGCTGATAGGATATGCTGATAGTCTCAGGAAAAATAATTTATAGTTAAAGTCTGAAGATAGGATGTTAAGGAAATCCCTTCTTGAACTAAAAGGTCAGTCTTTGTTCCCTATGGTCTTAAGACCCAACCATAATATGGAAGGCAGTCTGCTCAATACAGATTTCACCATTTTAAATGTTAATCTCACCCACAAAACCTACCCTCATGGAAATATATACAGTAATATGGAAACAGGCATCTTGATATTATACCTGGTTAAATAGAACAGATAAAATTAAATGCTACCAGTTCCTACTATTATATATAATTATGTCCTTGTTTTTGCCTTTATACTATGGAAGGGAGGTGGAGAGGAGACAGAAAAATGTTGATGATGAAACATTTTAAATGAATATAAAAGCAGAAAAAAATGGCATAATGAGCTTTATCTGCTATCACTCATGTTTGACAGTTATTAAACAAGACCATTCATTTCTAAATGTCCTTATTTTTCATGACAAGAGTGAATACATCGGGGGCTGGGAGATAGCATGGAGGTAAGGCGTTTGCCTTTCATGCAAAAGGCCATCGGTTCGAATCCCGGTGCCCCATATGGTCCCCCATGCCTGCCAGGAGCAATTTCTGAGCATGGAGCCAGGAATAACCCCTGAGCACTGCCGGGTGTGACCCAAAAACAAAAAACAAAAAAACAAAACAAACAAACAAAAAAGAGTGAATACATCTCTCCCTTGAAACATGTCCATTCTTCACTATTTTCTTTCTTGCAACTTTGAACATAGGTTAATGATTCCTCACAAGAATTTGACCCAGCAAGCAAACTGATGGTTAAAGGTGAGGAGGCTGTTGAAAGTTTGGGAAGAAGCCAACAGTTCTTCAACAAATCTGGGAAGATTTGCTGTTGAAAATATGAGCAGCTCTGCTTTGCGAGCTATTTACATAAGGGTGTCTGTATGTTACCTTAGAAACAGATTCTTTTAGTGGTATGCAAGCTTCCTCTGTGATGCTAAGATATTAATAAAAACAAATTTGACGCTTTCCAAAAGTATGAGTTTCTATGGAAATATTTAACACCTAAGTTTGAGAACTCCCTAAACATACATGCTTTACCATTTCAAAAACTAAAGAGAATTTTTCATGATTTTCTTTTTTGCCAATGACTCTATATCATGTAGAGTCAATGGATTTATAGCTATGAGTATATAATCTGGTGCATTTGGTCCTTATTCTTTATATTTTTGGAGGAAACTCTAGAACTTTCCATTTGAAATTGCCATAGCAGGGAGTTTTATAGCTAAGAGTTTTAGGCAGACCTCAGAATACCAGATAATAGCACCTACATATTTCTTCTTGCTTGGTATATTGAATTTCTATTTGCACTCCTATCGCATATGACTTTGGTATGAATGGAGGTGACCTTATTTATTTTTTTTTGGTTTTTGGGGCCACACCTGGCAGTGCTCAGGGGTTACTCCTGGCTCCATGCTCAGAAATTGCTCCTGGCAGGCACGGGGAACCATATGGGGCACCGGGATTCGAACCGATGACATTTTGCATGAAAGGCAAACACCTTACCTCCATGCTATCTCCCGGACCCCGGAGTTGACCTTAAACACACATCTTTTTAGGGAAAGTGTTTGGGGAAGGTGGCCAGATACCTTGTTGTGGAGACCCCCAAAGCTTGTGTTCCAACCACTTTAGTCCAAGTCCCCAGTCCTCAACACACCTTTCATTAAAGATAAGTGAAATGTCATGTTTGATTGTATAGTAACTTTTAGAGATGTTAATGTAGTAGAGATGAATATGTCATCTTCATTTAGAGATGAAAAATTATTTTTAAGTTTAAAGAATGTGCATTTCTATATGTGAAAGAATCTTTCTGTGATGCAGCCTGTTGAGAAAATAGTATAGAAAGTTTAAGTTTCTTAGAAGGCACACTTAGAGGTGGGGTTTGTGTTTTCTTGATAGTAAGGCAGTCATTTTCCTTGTATCTTAGGGAGACTCATGTTTTAAAAAAATTAATTGTTAAGTGGAAAAAAAAAGAGAAAGGATTTTTGGGAGGAAGAAAGCAAAAGTGAACAGATCACTTTGCACTGAAGTGTATGTCTGACTTTATCTGCTTAACTAGCTATTGAAATAGTAGTTTTAAACTCTATTTATTGGCATAACCTCATCATTTTTCTTAGCTTGACAGTAAGCTAAAATAAAAGGGCATGCCTATGGTTAAACATTTTCAGTAAAGTATCCACATTCCATTAAAATGCAACTGAAGGAACAAATTCCTTTTTCACAAAAGCATTCATGGCAAGCCTATATTATTCCAGGTTCTTTGATTGAGATCTAATGACAAGGTGACAGGTATTATTTGAATAGTGTAAATTTTGGAATTCAAACAACATTTTGAGCCTTATTTTCTTAGTTTCTATATTCTAGATCCTCAAAATACTTAATACTTATGAGCAATTAATGTCAGTTTTATAAAGGAAATGCTATCTGTTTAAAAATTGTTTTAGGTTTTTTTCTTCCCCAGTGAGAACTGAATTACAGAATATTAATTTAAAGCTGTCATTTCTCAAAAGTGCAGACCATTTTTGATAAATGAGAGAGGATAATGGAGAAAATATTAACTCTAAGGTGTTTGGATATCTCTTCTTAAATTATCTTGAAACAAAATATAAACTATGATATTAGAAGACATGTTATAGAAAGTTTGGGGAAGGTTTCAATGTCTTGAGTGAACACTGTCAGAAGAGTATTATTATTATTATTATCATTATTATTTTGTTTTGGGGACCACATATAGCAATGCTCATGGGTTATTCCTGGCCCTGCATCAGAAATTACTCCTGGCAGCCTCAAGGGACTGTATGGGATGCTGGGGATTGAACTCAGGTTGGCCTATGTGCAAGGCAAACTTCCTACCCATTGTGCTATTGCTCCGCTGCCTTGAAAATTCTTTCCTTCATTTTCTATTTTCTAGAAAATCTCCATCTGCTGTCCCAAACAAGTAGCACTTATAAAAATTGTACTTGGTTGATTATCATTCTGTGTTGGAAAGATGTCAATAGTTATGCATTTTTGTTGTCCTGTGGGTTGGCTTCATATGAAAAGTTCTAAGTAGTAATAGAGATGCTTTGTTTTCCTGGTAGTAGTCTTAATTTCTTAGAATAAAAGTTCCATTCATGGGGCTGGAAAGATAGCACAGCGCTAGGACATTTTGCCTTGTATGCAGCCCATGCATACGGTCCCTCATGCCTGCCAGGGTTGAATTCTGAGCACAGAGCCAGGAGTAAGCCCTGAGTGACACACGTGTGACCCCAAAAATCAAAACGAAACAGAAAAGAAGTTCCATTTAAAATATTTCCAAAGTATTGGAAATTAAGAAAAATGTGTATTTTTGTGTGGAACTGTGCTAGGAAATGAAATGCTGGTGTGAAAATTCCATCTTCTCTGTTAGCTAATAGATTCTCCTTATCACTATCATTCATTTTTATTCACATTTTCTTGAAACTAAATATAAGTATTTTGCTGTTGATCCCAGACATTATGATGGTAATAAATCCTATATGAAGTAGAAGGTCATAGGAGTACTTTCTATTTCTCAGAAAACATTCTTCCATGTATTTTAATGAGAAATTTTAAGGCATTAATGAGTAATAGAAGAAAGGTAAAAGGGCAGCACCATTGTCTTAAAACAGAGATATAGTGATCAGAGAGATAGTATAGTGTGCAGGGCATTTATCTTGCATGTGGACAATTGAGACACAAATACTGCTACTTCATTTGGTCCCCCAGCCCTGCCAGAAATTATCCCTGATCACAGAACCAGGAGTAAGCCCTGAGCGCTGCTAGGTGTAGTCTCACACTAACAACCCTCCTGTTGCATTACTGCCCTTGATGGAGTTGACTGATGGAGGGATGGAGGATGAGGTCTTTCTCCTCCAGCTCAGAGCACGCTTCTGCCACCTTGTTCAGCCGGCGGTTCTGAGGTGAATGCAGCGGGTAAAAGGCTAGCAGAGAGTCAGGTTTGTGAAAACATCAGCTTTATTCTGAGGACTAGACTGAAGCCCAAAGCCTCAGCATCAGTTCCAGCCACAAAGCACCCACCAACCCTGCCTTCCATGACCCTTGCTTTTATCCCCCAGAACCAGGTACCACCCAATGGTGGGAGCAGAATCAGGTACCACCCTAGGGTGGGAGCAGAATGCCAGGTCACACCCTAGGGTAGGGCACAATCACTGATCAGGGTAGGGTCAATCACATAATAATCCCATTGAAATGTTTACATACACAACACCCTCCTGCAACCAGAGATGTAATAAGAATTTTGTTTCAACCAAATAGATATGATCTTCAGAAGTTTGCATAATGATACATAATAGGCCACTCATGTATGTAGAATTAATTAAGAATGTTTGGAGATAGTAATGCAGGTTAGGTGATTGTATTGCATGCAGGATACCTGGGTTTGTTCCCTAGCACCCCATATGGTCCCTGTAGCACTACCAAGAATGACCTCTTAGCAGAGTGCAGAAGTAATCTCCTCAGCACTGCTGGGGCCATATGTGTGTTTGTGTGTGTGTGTGTGTGTGTGTGTGTGTGTGTGTGTGTGTGGGTATTCACTACTGTGTTTTAGTAAGCACCAAGACAGTTCTAAACAGTACTTAAGTGAAATTCTCTGTCTATAGAAAGAGAAATATATTTGTGAATAGAATGATTTCAAATATTCTTTGCTGAGGCTGCTTTGACTTGATTTGGAAGACTTCAAGTCTTAGTCCTCCATACTGCTTATGTGTGCAATGACAGACATCCCATTCATGCTGCTGCTTTTGATCAGTTCCCAGGGGATCTGATTATTAATGTTTGCCAGACACAAAAGTATTGACAGGACTGTGTTATTAGCATCAATAGACTAAGATTCCAGTCATTAGGGACCCCAGGAGACCTCATTTTGATAAACCACTAATGAAGGAGATAAAATGTGAAGTAATAATTATTTTAGTAATGAACAATTCTACTACCTGCATAGTTTAAAGCTTATATAAGAAATAGGGGGAAAGGAACACTTGATAGCATTGATTTAGATTGAGAGCATTGATATGTTTTCTCAAAGGAAGAGGAGCAGTCATTTTCTTAGGACTAAACATAAATATGAACGATACGCTATTAACTGGATGAAATGTCTTTTTGGTTATAAATGAATATTTATTTTAACATGATATTACTGTATATGTATTAGCAGTACAATTTACTCCTATTCAAAATGTTAGCACAGTTATCACTAAAAAACCAATATCCCTTCATTATACCCCTTGATTTCCCTCCTTATTATGAATAGAGAAGGCACCAAATTGAAAATTTAGTAATTGTTGGTTGCAGATTATCTTTCAGAGGCAGAACAATCCACCCATATATACTCTTCATAACAATGACACTGGGTATAAGTGACTGGACCTTTAACTCTCATAGGGCAATTTCCAGACTTCAAAGCCAGTCAGGTAGGGTGCTTACTTTGCACATGGTTAACTCAGAATCCCATCTGGTTTCATGAAAACATCAAGTATTGATTCCTAAATGCAAGACCAGGAGTAACCTCTGAGAGTAGCTGAGTGCAGCCCATAAACAAAAACAAAAAGAAACTTAACTTGTAAAGAAAGGTCTATTGAATCCAATTCATTTTTTTCAGTAACATGGCTTCTATGTTATTGATATGAATACTGTATTCTAGAAATTTTGGTAAGCTTGCATCATATATATGACTAAAATAAGTGGTTTCAGGGACTGAAGTGATAGCAAAGTGGGTATGGCATTTGCCTTGCATGCAGACAATACAGGTTTGATAGCATCCCATATGGTTTCCCAGCACCAGCACAGCATTAGGGTCTTCCCTAGTAGAAGATCCATTCCTGTTTCTGGTGCAAAAAAGCTATGCCATTTCCAAAGATGGGATCCAAGGTTAGGGGGTGAATGGCTGACATCCAATCGACTGAAGCCTAAGTCAAATCCCTCTTACAAATGTTCAGGGTAAACCCCCCAAATAAAATTTGAGTTCCTATTCATATTAGATAAGAACTTCTTTCTATATGTAAATTTTCCCCATTTTAATGTGTCTACATAAAAAAGAAACAATGCCACATAATATGAGTGCATATGGGGGTAAAAATGACAAGTTAGACATTTGCTAAACCTGGTCCTAACATGAATTCAGAACCCAAGAGGAACATATCTCCTAGAATTTCCTACTCAAAATTTTAAAAACAGGGATGGGGTAAATACATCTACATCAGAAAATACACAATAAGGATTATACTTATTAAGGAAATACATCTAAAGAAATATATGAAGAAAATATACGGGGCCCGGGATATAGCATGGAGATAAGACATTTGCCTTTCATGCAAAAGGTCATCGGTTCGAATCCCAGTGCCCCATATGGTCCCCTGTGCCTGCCAGGAGCAATTTCTGAGCATGGAGCCAGGAGTAACCGCTGAGCACTGCCGGGTGTGACCCAAAAAAACCAAAAAAAAAGGAAAATATACGTATTCCCTTTAAGTCTTTTGAAATAGTCTGGGGGGGATACAAGTGCACTCTAATATAGGAACAATTCTGACCATCTATAGTCAGAATGACACAAAATAAAATTCTTATTTTTGTTGGGTTGTCTTTAAAAATTAAAAGGTAATTTTATAATTCTTTCCCCCCCCTTTAGCACTGCTTGCTTTTACTTTTTATCTCAAAAAGTTAAAAAACTTTCTTAGGATTATTCTTTTTTTCTCTTTTAATATATTTTATTTAAACACCTTGATTACATACATGATTGTGTTTGGGTTTCAGTCATGTAAAGAACACCATCCATCATCAGTGCAATGTTCCAATCACCATTGTCCCAAATCTCCCTCCTCCCACCCACCCCCCGCCTGTACTCTATAGGCTCTCCATTTCCCTCATAGGTTCTCATTTTTAGGACAGTTCAAAATGTAGTTATTTTACTAAACTCATCACTCTTTGTGGTGAGCTTCATGAGGTGAGCTGGAACTTCCAGCTCTTTTCTCTTTTGTGTCTGAAAATTATTATTATTGCAAGAATGTCTTTCATTTTTCTTAAAACCCATAGATGAGTGATATCATTCTGTGTTTTTCTCTCTCTCTCTGACTTATTTCACTCAGCATGATAGATTCCATGTACATTCATGTATAGGAAAATTTCATGACTTCATCTCTCCTGACAGCTGCATAATATTCCATTGTGTATATGTACCACAGTTTCTTTAGCCATTCGTCTGTTGAAGGGCATCTTGGTTGTTTCCAGAGTCTTGCTATGGTAAATAGTGCTGCAATGAATATAGGTGGAAGGAAGGGGTTTTTGTATCGTATTTTTGTGTTCCTAGGGTATATTCCTAGGAGTAGTATAGCTGGATCCTATGGGAGCTTGATTTCCAATTTCTAGAGGAATCTCCATATTGCTTTCCATAAAGGTTGAA
>PVKC010046715.1:0-10921 GCA_004027635.1 Crocidura indochinensis
AAGTTCATTCAACAATAGTTCCTTATTCCTGAAGGGCACCAATTTTGGTTTTATTTCTTGATTTTTATTTTGGTTTTATTTCTGAATTAACTCTTTTTCTGCCTTCAACTAGGAGTGGAAAAGTACACTTTACTAGGGTTTGGGTTTGTCTTAGTCTAGAATTCCTTATCATGAACTTAGGAATGGGGAAATCTTGGTTCTTACAACTGCAACTCATCCTTTTCCTACATCATTCTGCTCCCTCACCTTCCATCCTTCCACTTTCTAGTTGCATATCCCAAGAGTACTTCCCAATAAAGTACCTAAACATCATTTCCATTTAATTTGCTTTCCAGAAATTTCAGCCTAAGTATCTTAAAAAGTTGAAACTGATACTCCAATTTTGAGTGACTCATTTCAGGACTTTATCATCATGACAACTAAAAAATATTTTTCTATAGTTAGACTTAATGTTTGCCTGATTTATCATTTTCCAAGAAATATTAATGGAAAAAGACAAACTACAGAACATTCTATGCCATGATCATTCATTTGTTAACTTTTTTTTTTTAAAAAAAAGGGATCTATCTATATGCATGCATATTTAAATGTGTAGGAAGCTTATACAAATTTATATTTATAGGAAACAGAAGGAGCTTAGGAAACTTAGTTCTTCCTGTGAGCACATTAATAACACATAAGACAATATTGTTATAGTTGCTAATTCTTTGTTGTGTTGATTGCAATTTTCCATGGTTTCTAAAATTTAAATTTTTTTCTTTTTTGTTCTTATTGCTCGAGAGGTGTTGGGGCTTATTCTTAGGCTCTATACTCAGGGATCACTCCTGGAGGTGCTCAGGAGACCATGTAGGACCTCAGGGATTGAACCCAGGTCTATCATGTACAAGGCAAGCACTCTACACACTGTACTATTGCTTGATCTCAAGGATAGATCACTTTTAATTCACTTCTATGGTTTGTATAAGAAAGATTTTTCCAACAGAGTGGCCTCATCATATCCCTAATTTCCTTCGGTAGTGGGTGAAATAGATGATCTAGTTGGTGATTATTAGAAAAGCAATAAAAAGTAGAGGGGGAAAAAGAGTAGAGGGGATAGACTAGATATATAGTACAGGAGTGGAGACAGCCGACTCCTGGCTCCATTCCTGGCATTGCATGTGATCCCCTGAGCCCTGTCAGAAGTCATTTCTGAGACAGGAGTGAGCTCGGAGAACAGTTGAGTATACTCCCTTCCTATGACAAAGTAAACTAAAACTAAAATGTGTGGTGGAATGTTTACAGCCTGATTTCTTTTCCTCTTCTCTCACAACACATATTTTTCCTTCAGAAGACGAGTTCTGTGAGGTGCTTGTTACACAAGTCATGTTGTCAAGTTTGTTTTGTTTTTGTTTTGGGGCCACACCCTGAGACACTCCAGGGTTACTCCTGGCTCTGCATTAAGGAATTACTCCTGGTAAGCACAGGGACCAAATGAAATGATGGAGATCGAAACTTGCTACATGCAAGGCAAACAATCTACCCACAGTCCCATTTGTGAAGTTTTCCAGGGCAGCAGATATTAGGTAAAGGTGGTTGCAAAATTTAGGGTCTATGTTGGAGATATCAATGAAGTTACATGCCTACATCTTATCTCATTTTGTCAACAACTGTAGATTATAAAGCCAATATTTTATTTATTTAGTTTGTTTGCTTTTTGCACTACACCTGACAATGCTCAGGACTTACTCTTGGCTCTGCACTCTGGTGTTGCTCCTGTCGGACTCATAGGTAAAACTTTACCTGCTATACCATCACTCTAGCCCCAGACTTTACATTTTACATGGTCTTTTTCTTTCACTGATTTGGAGAGAACTGATAGTAAGAAATGGGTATGAGGAGGAGACCAGCAGGAATCAGAGTCAAATGATCTGTTTTCTGCATGGTTGAAATGAAGGTATTAGAAGAGAAGAGGGCGGGGCCCGGGAGATAGCATGGAGGTAAGGCGTTTGCCTTTCATGCAAAAGGTCATCGGTTCGAATCCCGGTGCCCCATATGGTCCCCCGTGCCTGCCAGGAGCAATTTCTGAGCATGGAGCCAGGAGTAACCCCTGAGCACTGCCGGGTGTGACCCAAAAATCAAAAAAATAAAAATAAAAAAAATAAAAATAAAAATAAAAAAAGAAGAGAAGAGGGCAAATTTGAGAGGTATTTAAGAGGCAAACTTGTCAGAACTTGGTGACAGATTGCCCGAGGACTCTGAAAGAGGTGAAAGTCCAAATAGCTCCCAGATTTTCAGTTTCCATAACTGACTGAGTGGAGGCACTATTCACAGACATAGTAAAGAAAGCTTAGTGCTCAAGAATAAGAAAATGATTTCAATGTTGGCATCTTGAATCTGTGTTGTCTTTGGAAATCGTAAATGGGGATGTTTTGTGAAAGCACTGGCCATGGTACAAAGTAGAAAGACCTTGAGGCGGTTGTGCTAAGTGAAATATGCAGGAAGTAGAAGACAATTATTGGATGATTTTACTCATCTATTGAGTATAAATAGCAAAAGCAAATGAATTGGTAGAAAATAACAAACCTAACTCCTAGAGCCAGTGGAAACTATAGTAGCCACCAAAGGTAAAAGGACTGGGTGGGAATAATGAAGAGTGGAGTCATTCTTTTTCTTTTTTCTTTATTTTGGAGTGGGTTGAATCTCCTAAGCAGTTCTAGGAGATCTGCGGGGGAATTCCATTGGTGATTCTCAGCTAACCAGGCCTGTGGGTTCAGTGCAAGTGCCCAAAGATGTGATGCTGTGTGGATCCTGTGGTACCAGAGATTACCTGGGCAATCTCTGAGCTATGGACTCTACTCCTAGACTCTAGTGATGTTTGGAGGACTGTGTAATGCCACGAATTAAACATAGGTCATTGATATGCTAGGCATCTGCCCTAAACTATTTCTCAGCCCTACTAGTAGAATCTTTTGGTGATGAGGTAGACTTGGGTGGTGGATGCAATGAATACTTGCACATACAAAAGTATCAAACTGTTCCCTAAAAATGAGGACTGAGGATATAGTATAGGAGGTGTTTGCCTTGCATCTTGCCCACCGTAGTTCAAATCCCCAGCACCACATATAGCCCACTATTGCCAGAGGTCAATCCTGAGAATAGAGTCAGGAAGAGCTCCTGAAAACAGCCAGGTGTCGCTCATACTCCCCTACTTAAAAGCAAGATGGGCCAGAGCAATAGTTTAGTGGGTAGGGCACTTGTGATGTATACAGTTGACCTGGATTAAACGCAGAGCCCACCAGGAGTGAGATGTAATTCCTGCACAACTAGGAATAACCCCTAAGCACTGCCAGATGGTGTCTCCACAACCCCCAAAATAACAAAAAAGCAAACCAACCAACAAAAAAACCCCTCAACAACACCAATTCCATAAAATCTATATTAATTTAGACTAATGCAAATCAATATAAATATATTTTAATATTCTGTTCGGCCACACCCAGTGATGCTTAGGGGTTACTCCTGGCTATGTGCTCAGAAATCGCTCCTGGCTTGGGGGATTATATGGGCCGCTGGAGGATTGAACCACAGTCTGTCCTAGGCTAGCGCGTGCAAGGCAGACTCTGTACCGCCTGTGCCATCGCTCTGGCCCCAATATAAATATTTTAAAAGAAGGCATTGCATATGCAAATGAAACTATAGAATTTAAACTAATGAAATCCTAAGATATTTTTTAAAAATATTTTATAAGATATTTTAAAAATACTTCTGCATTGAAGATTTGGAGGTCAAAGAGACTGAAACTACATTTGTAACTAATTGCATATATATTCCCTCTTTGTTTCTTTCTCTCTCTACCACCCACCTTCCTCAACTTTGTGCTTTCTCTATAGTATTGAAACAAACTGTGGTTACATAAAGTAATTAAATAGATTCTCTTTGAGCCATGTGTTTCTTAGTGATTACAATGCTCAGTGCAGACTGTTAGATATGTGTTCCATGAGTGTGTGAGATGTTGTGATCAGGCATGATGCAAACAAGGAAATATGCAATCATGTGAAACAGATCCATTGAAAATGGGGTCCCTTATAAACATAAAATGCTATAGAGCTTTGTTAAAACTCTCTTCTGTTTGCCTATGCAGAGGTCACACTGGCTAATGAGAAAGCAGGACACTGAATTTGAGGAAGCGAAATGCTAGCTTTATTCTCAGTGAATGTTTTGAACTGACTGAACATCTCCAATGTATTTCAATCCAAAGGTCCTGCTGTTTAGCCCTCTGGGAGATAGTTGGAATTAGTCATGGTCACAGTGTCACTACTTGGCCAACAGCAGCTTCAGAAGACTAATACATTCCAGTGAATTGGAAAGAGGCCAACTTTATGCCTCTCTGAAAAAAAAAGATGAAAGGAATAACCTTGAAAATAATTACCTTGCAGCAATAGCCTGAATAGGAGTGCAATCAATCAGCAAAATATCCATTTAGAAATGCTGAGGCTCCCCAAAGAAGAAGGCATATTTTTGCAATAAATGGCTCTTGTTGACTCTCATAGTTTTCTTCTAGGTGGAGAGGTAAGCCTGGCTGAAGGAAATAAAGCAAAAATATTTAATAATTCTTAATTCTGTGATGCACAACAATTTTAAACAAGAAAATATATTTTAAGCAGGGTGTTGATCAAATAATTAGATTCTAGAAGAATTAGTGTTAATTATATATCAACTGTATTTGAAAGGGATCTTATAGACACCAACCCTGCATTCTTTCTGCAAGATGCATTTATTGAAAGATCGTGGTTTTTAAGGTCTTAACCTAAACATGGGGTCAAATTAGTGAGCAGAACAGATTAAAATCCTTGACTCATGGATTTTAAATCTTGGGGCTGCTATGGGGAGAAAAATAGGTCTGTGGTATGCTAGATAGTATTAAGAATACTATCAGGAATAGTCAGGAATAGCACCTGAGAACCACCAGGTATAGCCCCAACTTCTTCCTCTGCCCCTTTGCTCCCCCCAAAATGTTGAAAAGATTAAGAAAGGAAAGAGAGGGGCCGGAGATATAGCACAGCAGTAAGGTGTTTGCCTTGCATGCAGAAGGACAGTGGTTTGAATCCCGGCATCCCATATGGTCCCCTGAGACTGCTGGGGGCGATTTCTGAGCATAGAGTCATGAGTAACCCCTGAGTGTTGAAGGGTGTGACCCCCCCCAAAAACAAACAACAACAAAAAAGGTAAGAGAAAGTGTGGGGTGAGGGGCATAATTTTAAGTACCTATATATTCGAATATAAGCCAGGTTTTTCAGCACAAATTTTGTTTATACTTAGGCTTATACTTGGGTCATACAGGTTATTTGATTCTGTGCAAGTGTACTGAATCAAGTACACATAGACTCCAGTCATCTTCTGCCTTCTGCTGGCGGGGGCAGTGCTTCAGCTCAGTCCACAAGATGTGGCTGAGCTGAAGAGGTAGGCAGCTGAACTGAACTGTAAACCACTGAACTATTTAACCCACAATATTCAATGGCACATTTAATTAAGTGAAAAACCCATGTAAGTTAGTAAAGTCATGTAAATAAGTGTTCATAAATCTTGAATTCTTATTATCAGGGGGTTTGGAGTATAAGGATTCAGGATTTTTAACCATTTATTTATAATGCTTTAATGTCTTAAATGGTTTATTCACTTTATTAAAGTTGCCATTGAACACTATGTGTTAATGTGGTATAATAATGGTATACAGTATATCAAACAATCATATATTGTAAATATAATTCTGTATGTACGTATTTATTTATTTACTGATTCCTCAATTACTGTAATTGTTTTGACTATATATTTTTATTTTTGAAATTTACCAGTGGCTGCTGCATTTTCCACCTCAGCGTATATTCAAGTCACTACGATTTTCCAGTTTTTTTTTGGGGGGTGGGGTTTGGGTCACACCCAGCAACCCTCAGGGTTTATTCCTGGCTCTACACTCAGAAATCGCTCCTGGAAGACTGGGGGACTATATGAGATGCAGGGACTCGAACCACCATCCTTCTGCATGTAAGGCAAGTGCCTTACCTCCTTGCTATCTCTCTGGTCCCAAGTTTTTCCAGTTTTTAAGGTAAAATTAGGGGTCAGCTTGTTCTTGGGTCAGTTTATACTCCAGTATATATGGCAGATTGGCTATTGGAAGGCTTTATGCACAGTCTTTATATAAAGAGTTAAATAAGAATTGTAGATATATTGGGGAAGTACATTTCATATGTGAAAATAGCACATGCAAAGGCCTGAGTGAGGTGAAAACATGATGCTTTTCTCTGAGGCTTGGATGAATAGGAGCTGATGTTGGAGAGAGACTTAAAGAGATCGTAACTATTTACTCTTTTGCAATAACCGAGTTTTCATTTATGTATCTCCCCTGTCCTTTAGTACAGAAATGAGTCAAAACACAATTATCCATATTATTTGCTCTTGTATCACCACCTGACTGGAACCAAGCTTGTGTTGCTCCTTTAAAACTTGTGCCAGGAAATAAAAGCACATATGGGAAATGCAATCCAATTTAAAATTTGAACCTACTAAGTGTTATAAATGTGATAGAGTTGTTAATCCATTTAGAATTTCCAAATGGATCACTGGTGGGGTCAGTTACTTGGCCAGAATTTCATAAATATATCAAATAGATATAGATCATTCCCTCTAATTCGAAAAGGAGAGGCTACAGCTCAAGAGCAAGACAACATCTGGAAAATTGTTCCTCCAAATGGTTTTAAAGCCACATTAATCAACAATTGTTCCCTCTGTTTTAGGTCTCATTTGGTGGGGTGTTGTTTTGATTTTGTACTACACTAAGCAGTTCTCAGGGATTAAGCCTGGCTCTGTACTCAATAACCACTCCTAGCAGTGTTTAAAGGAACAAAATGGGCACACTGGGGATTAAACCCAGGTCAGCCACATGCAAGCAAACACCTTATGTACTGTACTATCTCTCTGGCCTCCTACATCTCTATTTTTGCTTCCATGTTTGTCTTTTAGTTTACTTTCTAAATTAGGAGAAGGATATCTCACTGAAAAGTGGATATATAAAGAGATGATGGGGATAGAACCTCTCCATGTTTTAAATGATGTTAGCAGAGTCAGAGAGATAGTAGAACTGGTACTGTGCTTACCTTGCACACAGAGGACATGGGTTCAATCTTTAGCATCCCATATGACTTCCCAAGCACCATCAAGAATGATTCATTGATTTTGGTGAAATATTCCCCCAGTTTAATGCTTTTGATTGAACCATGTCATGGAGATTCTTGGACTTGTTCTTATGGCCCCCATATGTGCCAATAACGCCATGTGGCATTGTTCCTTTTTTGCATAGGCACATTAAAATGGGAAAATACTATACATACAAATAAGATTTTTTTTTTTGGTTTTTGGGCCACACCCGGTGACGCTCAGGGGTTACTTCTGGCTATTCGTTCAGAAGTCGCTCCTGGCAGGCACGGGGGACCATATGGGGAACCGGGGGATCGAACCGTGGTCTGTCCTAGGTTAGCGCAGGCAAGCCAGGCACCTTACCTCCAGCGCTACCACCCAGCCCCACAAATAAGATTTTATCTAATAGAGATTGGTACACACAAATCTTGTAGTGCAAAGGGACCTTACACCCTGAACATTGACATAACGACCTGATACAGGCCTCAGAAAAATGGGCATTTTCCATTCACCCCTGAACCAGGGAACCTATCCTTGAAACATCCAAGTTTGTCTATAACATCACCTGGAAGCAACCCTCTACCACAGAAGACCCTACCACTGCTCAGACATCGACCTGTTGAAAAGAGACTTCCCTTAACACTGAAAAGACTTAACAACAACAACGACTTGCTTACAGGACAGGCCTCTCTGCATTGCCCTTTAATTGTGAGGTGAAACGAGAGGACGCTTCACATCCTGACTTCAATATAGGATATGCAGATTCCAGGATTTTAATACATAAACATGATCCCAACATCAGAGACTGTGTGAAAAATAAAAATGTGTTGGCACTACAGACAATGTCTTGAATTGGACAATCTAGCTTGCCTGGAGCCTAGAGTTGGTCTTATGCCAGGAAACTTCAGGGGTAGGCCAAGGTTAGGTCAAGGTTATTCCTTTCCATGCCCCTCATATGTTGGTGGGCCTATGCAAACAACAATTGCCACTCTAACATCGTTTTTACTGTGCTCCATTGACTCATCCTTAAAAAAAACCCACTTAAACTTTTGAGATTAACTTAAACTAATATGCATGTACATGGAAATGTAAAAAAATACTGTGCCTGTTAATGTTTAAGGAGTTACATAAGTTTTATGGCTTTAGATTGCCTAGTGTGCTGCTAAGAAATATTATAATGTATTACAATCTGGGGACTTGAGGGAAAAAGTAATTGTACATGGATTCTGTTTTATTTATCTTAATGTTCTTTGGCAAAAGTTCAAAGTTAAGATATTAGCAAGGGGACTTCTTCTGAGAATTATGTTATGGGTGATTGTCCTTCCACTATAACTTTAATTTGTCCTCTTTCTCTGCATCTTTGTTCTCATAATTAAAAATAAAAAATAAATGATTCCTTGGACCGGAGTGAAGCACAGCAGTAGGTTGTTTGCCTTACATATGGCCAATCTAGGACGGACTTTGGTTCAATCCCCCAGCATCCCATATGATCCCCTGAGCCAGGAGCGATTTCTAAGTGCATAACCAGGAGTAACCCCTGAGCATCACAGGGTGTGCCCCCCAAAAAGAATGATTTCTTATTGAAAAGCTAGGAGTAGCCCCAGCATATCAGGTATGGTTCAAAAAATAAATAACAAAAAATGAAGTTGGCAAACTTCTGCTGAGGGTTTTATAGCTTAGTTGTGTCCTCAGATGGTTTATGTGTTTGGATTCATAGGTTTTGTCTTAAGCCCACTCGTGGGTTTTGTTTTTTATTTAAAATTTTTACTTGTGGGGGCTGGAGTGATAGCACAGTGGGTAAAGCACTTGTCTTGCATGTTGCTGGCCCAAGTTCTATCTCTGGCATCTATGTGGTCCCTCGAGCCTGCCAGGAACAATTTTAGAGTACAGAGTTATAGTCCTGCAGGGTATGGCCCACTAAGCAAAAATCCAAAAATTTTACTTTGGGAATCAGAGAGATAGCTCAACAAGCTAAAGTGCTTGCTTTGCATGCAGGGGTCCAGGTTAATATTTCCTTAGCACTGTCAAGAGGAACTTTTAGCCATATTCCCACTCTCCAAACAACAGGCCAGGAGTAGCTTTTGAATACTTCTGGGTATTGCAAAATAAATAAAATAATGGTTGTTGAGGTAACATTGATTTGGAAGGGTGAACAAGCTAATACCTTTTAGGAGTACAATGTTAAACATCATATTCACCACCAGTGGGCCAGTATCTCTGCACCACTATCCATTTTTTTTTAAAATAATTTTTATTGTAACCAGTTTGAATTACAAATCTTTCACAGTAATATTTAAGGTACATAGTGATATTGAATCAGGAGTATTTCCACCACCAGCGTTGTCCTCCCTCCACTCCTGTTTCCAGCATTCCCTTCCTTTACCCCAGACTGCTGGTATGACTGGTCCCCCCCTGTGTATAGCTTGTTAAAGAGTGGGTATCAATTCTGCTGTCGTTAACTTTGGATTTGGTGTTTAAGTCTGATCTTTTTTAATTTGTATTCAATGTTCATTCAATTGTTTGGTTCTGATACCATCCATTTTCCCCCCTTCAATTCATGAGGCAGAACAAGATGATTCTAGTTATGTGGTTTTGTTTGCATAAAAAAAAAAAAAAAAGAAAATAGGGGCCGGGCGGTGGCGCTGAAGGTAAGGTGCCTGCCTTACTGCGCTAACCTTGGATGGACCGCGGTTCGATACCCCGTGCCCCATATGGTCCCCCAGGCCAGCCAGGGGCGACTTCTGAGCGCATAGCCAGGAGTAACCCCTGAGCGTCACTGGGTGTGGCCCCAAAAAAACAAAAAAAACAAAAAAAGAAAATAATAAAAGCAAAAAACAAACAAACAAACAAATAAACCTGGGAGAAGTGAGTCTATTGGTCATAAATATCAATTTAAAAAGAAGAAAGGGAGGAGTTTGAGCTGTGGTGCAAGCAGTAGGGCATTTGCCCTGCACATGCTGACTCAGGACAGACCGAAGTTCAATCCCCCAGAATCTCACATGGTCCCCCAAACTAGGAGCGATTTCTGAGTGCATAGACAGACGCAACCCCTGAGTGTCACTGGGTATGGCCCAAAAAGAAAAGAAGAAGAAAGAAAGAAAGAAAGAAAATAATAACCTCCCAAAAACCCCACAAAAAAACCAAACAACAAAAACAAAATAAACAAAACAAAAACAACAACCAAAAGACCAAAACCAGCAACTATAAAATAGCACCACAGCAACAAATACAACAACCAAACAATAACCATGAGAATGTCTGTGGACTCTTTTTTTGTTTTTGTTTTTTTGGGCCACACCCTTTTGATGCTCAGGGGTTACTTCTGGCTAAGCTCTCAGAAATTGCCCCTGGCTTGGGGGGACTATATGGGATGCCGTGGGGATCGAACCACGGTCCTTCCTTGGCTAGCGCTTGCAAGGCAGATACCTTACCTCTAGCGCCACCTCACTGGCCTCATCCATGGACTCTTTTAATCTTCTTCTACTCTTGCCTTTCCTACCCTGGTTCCTTGTTAACCTCAATTCTGTTTTCAAAATAAAAGCATTTTTTGGACATTGACTATATTCTTGCTTTTTTTTAATATGCTAAATATGAGTAAGAGCATGATTTCTTACTTTGACTTAGTCACTCAGTCTGACCCTTTGCAGTTCCATCCAAATGGTTGCAAAAGACATTATTTTATCTTTTCTTTTAGCTGCATAGTATTCCATTGTTTCTATTTGCCACATCTTCTCTATCCACCTTTCTCTCT